>CM056050.1:546155066-546442741 GCA_029574335.1 Rana kukunoris | reverse complement strand
GGCAGCCCAACACATGGCACCACCCATGACTCCCCATGACAGCCTACATACTTACAATCAGCAGCCCCATCCCACACAGATTTCGCCCACAACGAGAACATGTATGGGGACAGCTGGCTGGTTGGTGAGTGACATGGGTGGCAGGCATGACTATCCCCTCCCGTGATGCACACCTCACAAGTGGCACATGCATGACTAACATCCTCCTGTCTTTTCCCTTTAGGTGACTCTGCATATGCACTGGTACCCCATCTCATGACCCCATCTCATGCCAGCTCACATTATGCATCTTTGCACGTTAAACACACACATTAATCATGGCACAATGAGAATGCATGCATGCACACCACTGTGGTCGCTAGCACACACACACCACATCGTCATCACATTGGATTGGCACCAGTCCACCATGCAGAACTTGTGAGCTGCAACGCCATGCCACGGCTCCAATTATGTCACTGTACATTCATACACCATTCACACAGACCTGGGGATCACTTCTTCACCACAAATGAGGGTGACACCACTTTTCCCGCAGAAATATCACCCCCACATTCCAAAATCATACACAAACAGAACCAAAAAAATTAAATAAATGCCCAGCAAAAATATAATTTAAACAAAATAACAACAAAGAAAACACATAAAAGACAAAAATCACTCTGCAAAACAGTCCCCAAATATCTCAAAGACACGTCACAAACAAACAAAAGAACCTTGCTGTAGAGGGAGGGATACAAAGGGATGTACTTTTGCAAAGGAAGTGCATTTGTGTCTGTCTATTTATGCTGTCTGCGTAGTTCACAAAGTTGCCCTAGTCCATTTCCAATTTCACTGATTGCGCCGCTCCCGAGTTGTGAGCATGCGCACAGCGGAGCTGACCATGGTCTCCTTCAAGCGCGCATGCGCGAGCCGGCCGGCCCTTCATTTGCATGGGGTCACGGCTCATTTCAATGTAACACGACCACGTCCTTCCCAATTTGTATTACTCCTCCTTACGCCTGTGGAAAAACGTTACGTATGCGCAATTTCCTGCGCAAAAGCTACGAGAATAGGGTGATTACGCGGCAAAATTGCGCAAGTCTAACGTAAAGGCGGTGCGCTACGCCGGTCCAATAATGCGCAGATGTACGTGAATCTGGGCCTATGTCTCCAAGATCTGCGTGCAAATGAGTTTATTTTTCTTCCCATTATACTCTTTGGACATTCCCTTCTGTCATTCACCTTTTTACGGCATAAAAAATAAAAATCCCACCTAATCTCAATATTAAACATGGCCAATGATATATAAAAGTAGGTTTGCCAATAAAAATATATTTGATATGTCTAAAGACTCTGTCACTAATTGATATTTTTTTTTCTTTACCATTATTCTCTATGGGCGTTCCACTTAGTTCCATTATTCTCTATGGGCATTCCATCTCCCTGTTAAATGCTATGGGCATTCCATTCTGTCATTCCTTTTAGTATGTCCCCCAAAATCGCCCAGCTCTATGTCACAATATATTTTCAGATAGGGGGGTCACAGTATATTTTCGCATAGGGGGGGTCACAGTATATGTATTTTACATTGTGTGTGATACTAGGCTGGTGATCAGTGAGTAGAAAGCTGTAAAAAACAGCTCCTACTCACTGATCAGCAGCGATTCCTCTCCTCTCCTCACCTCACCGACAACTTCTGTGTGAGTTTACATCACATGATGGCTGTGATTGGACACGACCATCATGTGATCAGGAGGGCCTATCACAGAGCGCTCTTGCAACCGTAAAGTTATTCCCCAGATTGGAGGCGCAACTCATGCAAAGGTATGGACCAGGTAACGAACGCCGCCTAAGGCCGCGTAGACACGATCGGTTCAAACCGATGAGAATGGTCCGATGGACCATTTTCATCAGTTCACCGCTGAAGTGGCCTGATGGTCTGATGTGCGTACACACCATCAGTCCAAAATCCAATCGGGTCAGAACGCGGTGACGTAGAACACAACGACGTGCTGAAAAAAAGAAGTTCAATGCTTCCAAGCATGTGTCGACTTGATTCTGAGCATGCGCAGGTTTTTGGACCGATGCTTTTGCGTACTAACCATCGGTTTGGACCGATGGTCAGGCGTCCTTTGGTCAGATTTTAAAGCAAGTTTTAAAACTTTGGTCCGACGAACGACGTACCGATGGGCCGTACACACGGTCGGTTTGGACCAATGAAACTGGACTTAAGTCCATACTCATCGGTTTGAACCGATCGTGTGTACGCAGCCTTAGTTTACGTTGTACGTGAATAGGGCTGTGCGTAGGTTACATTCACGTCGTAGGCAGTGATTCAACGTATCTCAGGCAGTTGTTTCAACGTGATTGTGAGCATGCGCACTGGGATGTGTCCAAGGTACAACGCATGCGCAGTTCATGTTAAGTACTTGTCTGAAGCTCAGCCCATCATTTGCATGGGGTCACGCTTCATTTAAATGTATCACGCCCACTTCCAGCCCACTTCCGCTGACTGTAACGGAATGACCCGTGACAACCAGAGACTTTGGAGGGATAAGAGATACTCCTGTGCCAGCGGCACTAATAACTCCTGGGTCTAAGTCCACCATGTGCCCTTTTGGGCGTAGGGTGGCTAATAGAATCATAATTCATGTATTACATGATATGGGACATTAATAATAATTCATGTTTGCAGGATGTCTTGAGATATCACAAGTTGTTGGCTATTCAATGTGGGCACACATGCTTTTGAAAGGTGTTAATTGCATCTACTCCTAGACATTACATTGTCTATTGTATAAAGGTGTTAATTCAGGTCTGCTGCTAGACCTTTCAATTGTCTGATAACACGGTTTAAAGCCTATTGATGCCCAGGTGTCAAGACCCTTTAGAGACAGTACGTCCGTCTGGAGTTGAAGGGAAATCATTGTGTGACAGTATTTTGTTTTGATGTCATTATCTACAGGAATGTCATTCTCTCTGAGGTAGTAGAAGTCATGCTAAATACATTGGTGCCAAAATGTCTAGACAATTAGCCCCAGTGTATGAATAGGGGGTGGAGATTGCATTGTCCTGTGATTAACTTTAACATGCTGTACCAGATATATAAGCAAGCTAAGAAACCAAAAGTGTTCATTCATTTTGAAACAAGTACAGAGCTGGTGTCTCGTCTTGATTATGGGAAATGGAATGGATCATGTCTGCTGGATTGTGGAGTGTCGGATAAGCTTGTCGTGGGTGGATGGAAGGTCGTAAACGGTGGTGACCGTTACACTGACTTATGCCTAGGAATATACGCTACGCCGGTGCAGAGTTGGGAGCATTTGTTTTGAGAATTCCGTGCTTCCCTCCCAAACATAAGGCTGAGTATGGTTGGGTATTGCTGGGTATGGATGAGTTTGGTTGGGATGCCTGAGCATGGATGGGTGGATGAGTGCCGCAATGGGCACAGAGCAGAGCTGTGGGAACTAGAGATGCAGCCCACAGCTGCACCCGATCTCTCCCCTCTCTGCTCACACTGTGGCGATCGGTACAGAGAGGGGAGAGAGGAACTTGGCGTGACCCCAGGTTGTTTACAAGTGATTGCGCCGTCATTTGTCGGCGCAAACACGTGGTAAACGGCTGCTGTCAGCGGCCATTTACCATGATACGTGATGCGCCGGGTCCGGGCACGGATACTCCTGTGTTTATGCGCCTGCGATTCTGGGAGGACGTCATAGTAAGCCGTCCCTGAGTTATCGAGCCACACTGAAGCCTTCATTTGGCAATGTGTAAATAAAGAAAGAAAGAAGGGGTTTTGGGACTTTGAATGAGGCAAGTATATGTACGTAATAAAAAGGAAAAACAGATAACTAGTTGTACATAGGCTGCGTGTCATGAATCCCCTAGGGGAGCGGGCATGTAGTCATGACGTAATTGATGAATCCAATTAGCTAGATGCAGCTGATGTAAATGATACAAAAGTTGCTATGTATTGTGTCATATAAATAATATATACAATACACATTTTCCATAAAAATGGATATAAATAATTAAAATAGTAATACTAGTAATCGTAACATATTTAATGTCATAAGTACATATGATTGGTATACAGAAACAATCAATGAATTAATGATAAACATATACAGGTCCAATAAATTATAATAATCATGATATACATAATCAATAAATTAATTTAAGAATTCATGGTTTAAAAACAAGGTTAGCTTGGCATCCACTTTTAGAGTAAGACTCAACGCAATTCGTGGCATTGACAACCACTCATCAGGAGTATAGATGCATGAATAAAGGCTAAAAGGTAAGATGGAAAAATAAGTAAGTGAATAAGTCAAATCTGAAAAGAATATACCATATACTTTGGGTAACGGAGCTACATGCTTATACGTTACCTAGGGTAAATCCCATATATGTATATATGGCCCAGTAGTTGCCCAAGATGTGATGGGGACTATGGGTCTGAGGAAGATATCCACTAAATCATTGATTGTTTCTGTGTACCAATCATATGTACTTATGACATTAAATATGTTACGATTACTAGTATTACTATTTTTAATATTTATATCCATTTTTATGGAAAATGTGTATTGTATATATTTTTTAGATGACACAATACATAGCAACTTTTGTATCATTTACATCGGCAGCATCTAGCTAATTGGATTCATCAATTACGTCATGACTACGTGCCTGCACCCCTAGGGGATTCATGACACGCAGCCTATGTACAACTAGTTATCTGTTTTTCCTTTTTATTACGTACATATACTTGCCTCATTCAAAGTCCCAAAACCCCTTCTTTCTTTCTTTCTTTATTTACACATACAGGTCATTCTAAAAAAAATTGCATATTGTGATAAAGTTCATTATTTTCTGTAATGTACTGATAAACATTAGACTTTCATATATTTTAGATTCATTACACACAACTGAAGTAGCTCAAGCCTTTTATTGTTTTAATATTGATGATTTTGGCATACAGCTCATGAAAACCCCAAATTCCTATCTCAAAAAATTAGCATATCATGAAAAGGTTCTCTAAACGAGCTATTAACCTAATCATCTGAATCAACTAATTAACTCTAAACACCTGCAAAAGATTCCTGAGGCTTTTAAAAACTCCCAGCGTGGTTCATTACTTCAAACCGCAATCATGGGTAAGACTGCCGACCTGACTGCTGTCCAGAAGGCCATCATTGACACCGTCAAGCAAAAGGGTAAGACACAGAAAGAAATTTCTGAACAAACAGGCTGTTCCCAGAGTGCTGTATCAAGGCACCTCAGTGGGAAGTCTGTGGGAAGGAAAAAGTGTGGCAGAAAACGCTGCACAACGAGAAGAGGTGACCGGACCCTGAGGAAGATTGCGGAGAAGGACCGATTCCAGACCTTGGGGGACCTGCGGAAGTAGTGGACTGAGTCTGGAGTAGAAACATCCAGAGCCACTGTGTACAGGCGTGTGCAGGAAATGGGCTACAGGTGCCGCATTCCCCAGGTCAAGCCACTTTTGAACCAGAAACAGCGGCAGAAGCGCATGACCTGGGCTACAGAGAAGCAACACTGGACTGTTGCTCAGTGGTCCAAAGTACTTTTTTCGGATGAAAGCAAATTTTGCATGTCATTCGGTAATCAAGGTGCCAGAGTCTGGAGGAAGACTGGGGAGAGGGAAATGCCAAAATGCCTGAAGTCCAGTGTCAAGTACCCACAGTCAGTGATGGTCTGGGGTGCTATGTCAGCTGCTGGTGTTGGTCCACTTTGTTTTATCAAGGGCAGGGTGAATGCAGCTAGCTATCAGGAGATTTTGGAGCACTTCATGCTTCCATCTGCTGAAAAGCTTTATGGAGATGAAGATTTCATTTTTCAGCACGACCTGGCACCTGCTCACAGTGCCAAAACCACTGGTAAATGGTTTACTGACCATGGTATTACTGTGCTCAATTGGCCTGCCAACTCTCCTGACCTGAACCCCATAGAGAATCTGTGGGATATTGGGAAGAGAAAGTTGAGAGACGCAAGACCTAACACTCTGGATGAGCTTAAGGACGCTACCGAAGCATCCTGGGCCTCCATAACACCTCAGCAGTGCCAAAGGCTGATTGCTTCCATGCAACGCCGCATTGAAGCAGTCATTTCTGCAAAAGGATTCCCGACCAAGTATTGAGTGCATAACTGAACATAATTATTTGATGGTTTTTTTATTAATTTTATTTTTTTTATTAAAAACACTTTTCTTTTATTGGTCGGATGAAATATGCTAATTTTTTGAGATAGGAATTTTGGGTTTTCATGAGCTGTATGCCAAAATCATCAATATTAAAACAATAAAAGGCTTGAACTACTTCAGTTGTGTGTAATGAATCTAAAATATATGAAAGTCTAATGTTTATCGGTACATTACAGAAAATAATGAACTTTATCACAATATGCTAATTTTTTGAGAATGACCTGTATATATGGGGATGGAGGCACGTCTATGTTACCAAATTTAGGTTGGGTATAATAGGATCACTATTTGTTCTTTTTTCTCGAACCTTTGGGTGGTAGACACCCTTTTTCTCTTAGTGACCGCATTTGCCCAACACATTCTTCTCATATCAATATTAGTTATAGAATTCCTAATTCATCTTTGCAGCAGCCGGTATCCCTATATTCATAATTATCTTATTGTTTTTAGTGCTTAGTGAGACTTATTTTCTTCCACTCCATCTATTTTACCAGTCCTGCCCTGAGGGGGGGGGGGGGTGGGCTCTGTTGTTATCCCTATTCTGGGGTTGTGAAGGCATCCAGGACTGGGCCCCCTCCCTTTTCTCCACCTTTTTAGGTGGTGGGAGCGGGGTCTTGACCTCGACGCATCGGTGCCATGCTTTAGGCCCCTTTCACATTGAGGCGTTTTTCAGGCGGTACAGCTCTAAAAAAAGAGATTTTTTAATACAGCTTACCTGTAAAATCTTTTTCTTGGAGTACATCACGGGACACAGAGCAGCATATTCATTACTATATGGGTTATATGGAGTACCTTCAGGTGATGGACACTGGCAATCTCAAACAGGAAGTCCCTTCCTATATAACCCCCTCCCATAGAGGAAGTTCCTCAGTTTTGTAGCAAGCAGTATGCCTCCCAAAATGTTCCCCAAAAGAGGGGTGGGAGCTCTGTGTCCCGTGATGTACTCCAAGAAAAAGATTTTACAGGTAAGCTGTATTAAAAAATCTCTTTTTCTTTCTCGTACATCACGGGACACAGAGCAGCATATTCATTACTATATGGGATGTCCGAAAGCAATGCTTTAATGAGGGGAGGGAGACATCTTCCAAAAAAGGATTTAATTTAGAGGTATACTCAAATACTAGTAAATCCAACTTAAACAAGAAATGTAAATCTCAAATCAAGTCAAGGGAGCCCCCTCAGATCCTGAGGAGCTTGAATCGCGGCCTGTAGTACTGACTGCCCAAAGGCTGTATCCGCATTCCTTCTTACGTCCAATTGATAAAATTTTGTAAACATGTGGACTGACGACCCCGTTGTTGCCTTGCATATTCGAGCCATAGAGATCTGATGATGTGCTGCCCAGGAGGTGCCCATGGCCCTGGTAGAATGGGCCTTTGCCGACAAAGGAGGAGGCAACCTCTTCAAACCGCAGGCCTGAACGATTAATTGTTTAATCCATCTTGCGATGGTGGATCAAGCAGCTGCCTGACCCATCTTGGGCCCTTCCGGTAAAACGAACACCACATCTGTTTTCCGAACCTTCTCTGTAGCTTTAAGATAGGCCTTTATGGCCCTGACAATATCCAACGTATGCAGCAACCCCTCCTTTCTAGAGGTGGGTTTTGGAAGAAGGATGGAAGTACCACATCCTGGTTCAGGTGGAAACTGGATATAACCTTTGGTAGAAAGGAAGAATGAGGACGGAACCCCGCCCTATCCTTATGTAAAATGAGATATGGTTCCTTACAAGATAAGGCTGCCAATTCCGATACTCTCCTGGCCGAAACTATGGTGATCAGAAATACCGACTTTCCAGTCAGTAAAACCATAGGTACCTCAGCCAACGGCTCAAGGGGGTGTTTCTGTAGAGTTGACAGAACAAGATTTAAGTCCCATGGACAAAGTGGTGATTTGACCTCATATGATTTGACCGGAGGATTAACACGTAAGACTCCCTGTACGAAGATCTTAACCAGCGAGTGGGCGGCCAGCGGCCTCTGAAACCACACTGATAAGGCTGAAATCTGTCCCTAGATCGTGCTTAATGCCAGGCCTTTATCCACTCCTAGCTGGAGAAAACGTAATACTCTATCAATGGTATACTTGCGGCAAACCCATCTCTTAGCCTCACACCAGCCTACATAGGCCCTCCAAACCCTGTAACAAAATTACCCTGGAGGCCGGCTTTCTAGCCTTAATGAGGGTAGGGATTACCTGCCTAGACAGACCTCTACCCCTGAGAATCAGGGATTCAGCCAGGCCGTCAAATTTAGACGCCGTAATGCAGGGTGGAGGATCGGGCCTTGTGAGAGTAGGTCTGGCCCTAGAGGAAGAGTCCAAGGGCCTCCCGCTGCCAATTTCAGGACTAGTGAGTACCATGCCCTCCGGTACCAAGCTGGGGCTACCAGGATAACCGGCCTGTGCTATGATCCTGCGCCACAGGCGGGGTAGTAACTGCAGTGGGGGAAATGCATATAGAAGTTATGATTGATGCCAAGGGCAAACCAACGCATCGGTTCCGCAGGCCATAGGGTCCCTCGTTCGAGACATGAACCTGTCTAGCTTCTTGTTGAATCCTGATGCCATGACCTCCACGTCTGGCACTCCCCACTTCTGGCAGATTGTCTGAAAAAACTTGTGAATGCAGAGACCACTCCCCCGGCGACAGGGTTTGGCGACTTAGGAAGTACGCCTGCAGGTTGTCCACCTCGGGAATGAATGTCGCCGATATGCAGGGTACATAAACCTCTGCCCACCGAAAAACCAAGCTCCTCTCACTCTGAGTGGCTTGACTCTTGGTTCCCCCTTGGTGGTTCACCTATATGCCACCGCTGTGGCATTGTCTGAATGACTTCTCACCGAGGACCCCTGTAATATGGATGTCTATGCCAGGAGGGCTAGCCGAGCCGCTCTGAACTCCCCGACCTTGATGGGCAGCTGCCTCTCCGCCTCTGCCCAAGTTCGTTGGCGAGTGAACTTGTTCAAGACCGCTCTCCAGCCTTCCAGACCACTGGGCAGAACCAAGCTGCTAGAATTGCTGCCTGTAGGACACGAGTGTGGAAGCGTGTGGTATCGCCTCGAACATGGCCATCGCATACATAGGCGAATAGTTGGTTCTTTTTTGCTTAGAACCAACTGAATCAATCTTTTGATAGCCTCGACCTTTACCAGGGGCAGGAACATCCATCTTCTGTTCTGTGTCTAATCTCATGCCGAGATATTCCAACTGCTTTGTAGGTTGAAATGCTGATCTTTCCCCGGTTTAGGACTCAGCCGAACCTCTCGAGGTACTGAACCATGAGGGCTACTACGCATTCCACCAAGGAAGCGAGTGATCTTACGATTAAGAGGTCGTCCAGGTATGCTAGGACCGAGATCCCTTGGATCCTTTAGACTGACTAGAATAGGAGCTAGGACCTTCGTGAATATCCGGGGGCCGTAGCCAGCCCGAAGGGGGGCGCCACGAATTGGAAGTGACGCTGTATCACTGCGAAGCGTAAAAACAAAAATATTTGATGTGGCTGAAAGACCTGGTACATAAAGGTAACCATCCTGTATGTCTATAGAAGCCAGATCCTTCTGGAGTGTGGCGGCTGCTGACCGAACGGCTTCTATCCGGAAAGAGCGAACCCTTAGGTAAGCATTTAAACCTTTTAGGTCCAAAATTGGTCTGACATTGCCGATGAGCCTTGGTATGACAAACAGATTGGAATAGAAACCTAGCCCCTGTTCTTGGGCTGGTACCTCTACCATTATGCCCTGGTAAAGCAGGTGATCCAATGCCGCCCGCATTGAGGCCTTCCTTGTGGAGGAAATTTTAGAAATTCTAATCTGTAGCCTGCGGCCACAGATGATCGGACCCCCTCTGTCGGGGACCGATCCCCAGAGGCCTGTCCTTGCGATCCATTGTTAAAAGTTTGATCGCGCAGGAGGTCCGTACTGCCTGGAATTTGAGGGCCCTGGAACCGGGGGGAGCTGCCCTTTTAAACGCAGGACCCCGGAACTTCTTTTGACTGGTAAAAGGGTACTTTTGCCACTAGAAACTGTCTGAATGTATTTATCCAGATCTTTCCATGGAAGGGCAAACCTGCCAGCAGTCTTTTACATAGGGCTCAGCCGCCCAGTTCTTCAACCATAAGAGCCTTCTCATATGCACTAAAAATAGTGACAACGAGACGCCTGCTGGATGGAGTCCTTTTATAACCTCTACCGCAAAGCACAGAGCTCTGGGAATATCGAATAACTCCTCTGCCTATTGGGCAGGGATGTCTTAAGCATCTGTTTTGTCTGGTTCTTTAACGCCTGACAAAACTCCAATTGCAGCCACTGCTGGCTGTAGCCAAGGATGCTGGAAAAAGTGTCTCTAAACGTTTATCGACCGGGACCTTAAACATTTGTATGTTTCCCCTTAGGCCAGTTAATGATTTATTCACCCATGAGATGGCTGCGTCCACAGTTGGGAGCGCCCCCTTTCTTAGAAAAATGTCTTTTCCATAGGGTAAATAACAGAAAACCTTCCAGGTGGTCTCCCATCCAGGCACTAACCAGGCCCGACCCTGCTTAGCCTCCGAGATCAGACGAGATCGGGCGCTTTCCGGGAGATGTGGCCTCAAGGACCTCACCCTGGACCCTCAGACCAAAAGTCCGATGCTCTACCGACTGAGCCATCCGGGCCCCTTTTAAAGAGCACTTGGTCAGGGGAAAGAGTGCCTGCAAGCACAAATATTTCCTGGCAGACGTGCATAAAGACTACCCTCTCGTCAGCTTTAGGCGGCAGAAAAAATTCTGTCCGGTCGTCCCAATCCTGGAAAAACCAATTCCTCTAACAGAGGATGGACCGGAAAAGCTGCGTTGCTTAAAGGCGCTTTTAAAAGAACCCAAAGAGGATACCGCAGGAACCTGAGGCTCTGGAAATGGCAAATTAAATGCCGAGCGGACCATGTCTGTCAAAGACTGGACCCACAGACTCTCCGTCTGGGAGGCTGAAAACGATTCTTCAGTGGTAGATCCTCTAGGTTCTGTCCCTTTTGGCGATGGGGATCTAGTCCGCTTCTTGCCAGAAAAAGAGGCAGCGATCATAGCTGTTAACCTTTTTTCTCTAGCCCCCCTAGGGTGACGGCTAGCATCTCCTCTGTGATAACACAGGGTTGGGCCGACCTGGGCCAGCCTCAGCACCAGACCCCCTTAATGGCTTATCCAGGGTGACCCCTATAGGAATAACCTGTGGGGAAAGTATTGGCATATCATCAGAACCAGAGGAGGAACCCCTTTGTCTTTGCCTTTTCTTTTTTTTTTTTGTGTGTTTTGATCCTGAACCCTTGGAAGCCATAATACAAAACCGAAGGACTCCGCTTACAACAACAGACTGTTATAGCCAGGAGTACAAAAAAATAAGGTTTAGGGGACAATAGGATCACTAATGCCCAAAAACGGTGGGGCTCAGTATGTTTTCCTTTATAATATTATTCACAACATACAGCCCCACCCCCAACATGTTTGCCAGCATTCAACCTGTTGCCAAGGGGATTTTGGCTTAACAAAAAGTATTGGAGCTGACTCCAGCATGTAGTACCCCTTCTCGCCACCGGGAGTCACTGTGCTGCCAGCTCTACGTCCTCTCTCTCCAGCTTAGTTTTGAACTGAGCTAAGAACGCGCCTGCTGTGTATAACAGCAATTGAAGGCACGCCCACTCTACACTGCAGTCACGCTCCCCGCCCCCCCCCCCCCCTCCCGAACGGCGCGAAAATCTTCTATATGCATGCGCGCGTGCGACTGTCGGGGGAGGAGAGCCCAGGAGGAGACGCACTCTGGGGCCCAGGAATGCAGGTTGGAGGACGCATCAGGCGGCAGATTTTGAATCCCGGCAAGGTAAGGCTAAAACAGGCCCCTAAGGAGTCCCTTTAGCCTAGAGACAGATCTGTTTTTTTTTTTTTATAAAAAAAGATCTTCAACCAGCGAGCAGCAGGTAGCTAGCAAACATACATAGATAGGTAGGGGGATCAAGTGATGGGGGGAAACATTTCAGGGCATCCTGTCCATCAGACATAGTGACCATGGTGCCAATGCAGAGCATACTCAGGCTACCCCCCTTAAGATCTCCCCTGGAGAGCCTGCTGTCGAACCAAGTCCCGCAGGCTCCCCTCTTACCTGCTCCATGCCGCAGGACGTTTTGCAAAACGGTCCAATCTTCTCCCATCTCCGTGGGTAGCGTAGTAGACCTTCAGGCCCTGGGGTCCTATGAAGGTACCCACTGTCCTGGACCTATATAGCACCCTGGCAAACAGGAACTTATGGTCTTTACGAACTCCAAGTCCTGGGCCCAGGGTCCAGCCCTCCAAAGAGGAGCATTATAGGCAAAACCCCACGGTTTGGGGCCCGGGTACTGTCCACTTTGGCACTGAGGCTCCTTGGACAGATCCGGTTAGCCCGCCCTTAATCCCAAGGATGTGGAGCAAAGCTATTCCGTGACCAACACCTAAGACACTGGCGAAAAAACTGAGGTACTTCCTCTATGGGAGGGGGTTATATAGGGAGGGACTTCCTGTTTGAGATTGCCAGTGTCCATCACCTGAAGGTACTCCATATAACCCATATAGTAATGAATATGCTGCTCTGTGTCCCGTGATGTACGAGAAAGAAATAGTGCTGCTATACCGCCTGAAAAAAACCTGCCCTGTAGTCTTCAATGTGAAAGCCCGAAGGCTTTCACACTGAAGCGGTGCTATAGCAGGACCACTCCAAAAGTCCTGCTAGCCGCATCTTTGCAGCGGTATAGGAGCAGTGTGTTTACCGCTCCTTCCCATTGAAATCAATGGGAAACCGCAGTAATACTGCTCGCAATGCGCCTCTACAGAGGCGCATTGCGGGCGGTATTAACCCTTTTTTGGCCGCTAGAGGTGGTTAAAACCACACCGCTAGCGGCAGAATACTGCGGTAAATATGATGGTATAGCAGCGCTAAAAATCGCGCTGCTATACCGCGGCTCCACTGCCCAATGTGAAAGCAGCCTTACTCGCCGCATGTGCGGTGGTGTTGTGCGCCCGCTGTGTGGTTGTGGTTTCTCCATCTGACGCCGGGCTATGGGAGGGACGGACTCCCGCCATGACACTCGTGTCAGAGGCAGGGACTGTATTTCCTTCCCCTTTTCGGTCACTGCATCTATGCATGACGCTGGCGGGGACCCACCCCCAGCCGTGGGTATATATAGCCAAGGCGGGCTGACAGCTCATTTCACACCTTGTCGTCCCAGCGAGAGGTGTTGATGACCAGCTGTTTACGTCTCAGGTAACTGTGGGGGGGTTTGTTTTCACAATTGCATCCATAACATATCATTCACATACACTTAGGCCACGTACACACGATCGAATATATCTGCTGAAACTGGTCTGCAGACCAGTTTCAGCGGACAGATTCGATCGTGTGTATGGGCTAGCAGACAGGTTTCCAGCAGACAAAAGTTTTAAAGCATGCTTTAAAACTTGTCTGCTGGAAAGCCGTCTGTCGGATATGTCCGCTGGTTAAATCTCCTGCATGTGTCGAATGGATTCGACGCATGCGTGGAAGTATTTTACTTCCTGGTTTGGTGACGTGGCAGCGTCAACGTCACCGTCACGCCACCGCGCTGTCTGTCCGCGGGGATTTTGGTTTGATCGTGTGTACAAAGATCAAACCAAAACATCCCAGGAGACATGTCCGATGAAAACGGTCTTAGATGTGCCTTATACAGGCATCCATTCATATACACACATTCTTCTTCATTTACACGTACTATACCCTATTGCATACATACCAGTAACATTCATTCATATACATTTACATACACACACACATTTTGCATTTGAGTGAGTGAAAAACGTATATAGCGCAAACACTTGCGAACTGAATCGCCTCTTGGCACTGTTTCTATTCCTTCGATAAGGAAACGCTTTGCCTCAGAAGAGATGAGTTTTAATCATTCTCCTGAAGGCCAAGTGGTCCAACTCCAGTCGGATGGTGGTTGGTAGTACATTCCACAGTCGAGGTCCCTGGACAGCAAATCTCCGATCCCCTTTGGATTTGTATCTTGCCTTGGGTATGTGCAGTAGGTTCTGATTTGTTGACCGCAGAGTGCGATTGGGGTTATGGGCTTTTATTTTTTCGCATAGATAGTGAGGAGCGTGTCCTTGAATACACTTATGTGTAAGGCAAAGTGCCTTAAAAGTGATTCTGTCTTTCACTGGTAGCCAATGAAGAGATCTAAGCGAAAGGGAGATTGACTTCCATGGTTTTTTACCAGTCACTAATCTAGCGGCCGTATTTTGAACAACTTGCAGACGAGTGATTTGGTATTTGGGAAGTCCTAAATAGAGGGCATTTGCATAGTCGAGTCTGGAGTTGATGATTGTTCCCACCACGACTGCAATGTTCTTTTTAGGGATAAATGGGGTGAGTCGGCGTAGTAGGCGCAGCATAGTAGGCGCAGCAGATGATGGGATCCGCTGACTACAGACCCTATTTGTGCATCCATTGTCATGTAGGAGTCGAAAATGACTCAGAGACTTTTGACTTTGTTGCTGGGGGCGATCATTTTTTCCAGAATGGGCGGTGGGGCCCAAGTTGAGGTGGGGTGACTTTTCCTGTTTGCGTTAAACAGGAGAAGCTCTGTTTTAGAACCATTGAGTTTTAGATAACTGGATGTCATCCAGTTATCTATGAGAGTGAGTGATCTATCTAACTCCAGAGAGTGATCCTTTTCGTTGCTGACGCGAAGATACAGTTGAGTGTCGTCTGCGTGGGAATGGTAAAGTAGCTTCTGGTTGCTGATGATTTCAGAAGGGAAGGAGATAGATATTGAACAGTACCGGTGACAAGGGAGATCCCTGAGGGACTCCGCATGATACCGTACGCATTTCTGACGTGAAAGAACCCAGTTTCACTGTTTGTGATCGGTTTTCTAAGAAGGAGGAAAACCAGGGTAGATCAGCTTCTGCGACCTTAGCCACTTCAGCTAGCCTATCGAGTAGTAGTCCGTGGTCTACCGTATCAAAGGCCGCACTTAGGTCCAACAGGATCAGGAAAGAAGATTCTCCTTCATCTGCGGCCTCTAGAACATCATCCCATATTTTTACCAGAGCTGTTTCAGTTCCGTGACCCGGGCGGAAACCTGATTGAAACGTATCGAGTAAGTTATGGGTATCTAAGTGTTGTTGTAACTGTTGTACAACTTATTTCCCCATTATCTTGGAGAAAACATTTAGACCCGTTATGGGCCTCCTATTGTTTGGGTCTTTAGGGTCAAGGGTGTTTTTTTTCAGGATCGGTTTTATGGTGCCTTGTTTCAACAAGGAGGGCACCATGCCCTCCTTGAAAGATTGATTTATAAGCTGCGTGATAGCTGGTGCCAGTATGTCGGCATTTTCTTTCAGCAGTTTAGTGGGAATGATGTCATTGGGTGCTGTGCTGTTGCGTAGAGACCGAATGATACTTTTAGTGGCGGCGATGGAGATGGGTTTTAAGGTGAATTTCGGTGCTTGAGGCGGGTATATAATAGTATCGGGGTTGGGATTCGGGACGGGATTCCTGCAGATTCCATTTTGCTCAATGCTTGTACGGATTTTTTCAATTTTATTAATGAAATAATCCGATAGGTCGTTGCAAAATTCTTGTGAATCCGCATTGGGGGGCTCTAAACAGGCTGGATTCATCGACTGTAAAACCAGCTTGAAGAGTTCGCGGGGGCGGTTTAGGGCCTTGGTGATGATGTTGGTGAAGTGATTTTTTTTTTGCCATAAAGATTTCTTTATGATATTTCTTTGTTATTGTCTTATAAATGGCGTAGTTTCTATCTGAAGAGCTCCTTTTCCAGGCAGCTTCTGCTCTTCGACGCTCTTGCTTTAGCAGCGTCAGCTGGTCATTAAACCAGCCAGCATTGTTTTTCCGAATGCAAGTTTTGCATTTTGGTGCCACCCAGTCGGCGGACTGAAGTAGCGCCTTGTTGATGGCGTCAAGTGTTTCTACTGCTGTTTGTTTATGTTGTATTGTATTTATTTTATTTTATTTCCTAGGATCGTTTTGAAGAATTCCGAATGGAGCTTCTTCTGAGATCTAGTCCAGTGAGTTGTCACCGGTTTTCTTGTTTTATTTGGCCTGAGGTGGTTGGCGAGTTTAAATTGAATGGCATGGTGGTCGGTCCATAGTAGTGGCTCATTTTCCCCGATCTCAATTTCCAAGTCCTGTTTGAAAATGAGATCGAGGGTATGGCCTGAGGCATGAGTGGGGCCTTGTATTAATTGCTGCAGACCTAGTCCTTTCAGATGGTCGATGCAGGCGTCAGCGATGGGGTCCAACGAGGAGTTGGCCCAGAGGTTGAAATACCCAAGCACCAATTCTCATTTTAATTTTATCATTTTTGTTTCATTTAAATATATATATATATATATATATATATATTTTTTTTTTCTCTATTATAATTTTTTTATTACCACCCTTATATCATTCCTCTATTTACTCTTCATTTTATTACTGCAAGGCACTGGTAATTCATTCAAGATAAATATGATATTTATCTATTTATTATTAATCACATAATAACTTTATGACTTCTTCCAATATAGTTACCTTATGCACCAGTATTTGCACCTCTTTACTACACTCATATTCCCTATCTTATACTAAGTTATATCTTGTGTGTAGAGGGATCAGAGTGCTGGGGGGATATCTGGGATGTAGCAGGGCCATAGTACTGGGGAGGCATCATTCTAGCAGATATATTACTGTATTTATTGGCGTACAACACTCACTTTTTTACCCTGGAAAATTAAGGGTAAACTGTGCCTGTGTGTATTACAGAGGGGGTTGTGTAAAGTTTCTCTTGAAATTTCCTTCTTAAAGTTAGGGTGCGTGCTATACGCCTGTGCGTGTTTTACGCTGATAAATACAGTATATTCACAGGACAGCTTTGTTACTCTATGTATGTAGTATTTTCCCCACTGTATAGAATTATTGTTCGTGTAGTTAATGCGTAGCCCCAACCCAAAAGGGGAAGCTCTGCTTGTCTGCCTTGATCCTACCTACTTAATTGATATCTGTTTACCTGGACTGTCTCCATTGTAGGGGCCCCAGAGCATTACTTTGCCCAGGGGCCCATGATGCTATTAAGACGGCTCTGGGCGGTACCTAGCCACTTAAGACCCGGACCAATACGCTGGTAAATGACCCAAGGTGTTTTTGCGATTCGGCACTGCGTCGCTTTAACAGACAATTGCGCGGTCGTGCGACGTGGCTCCCAAACAAAATTTGCGTCCTTTTCTTCCCACAAATAGAGCTTTCTTTTGGTGGTATTTGATCACCTCTGCGATTTTTATTTTTTGCGCTATATACAAAAATAGAGCGACATTTTTGAAAAAAAAACACTATTTTTTACTTTTTGTTAAAAAAAAATCAAATAAACTAAATTTTAGTCAAACATTTAGGCCAAAATGTATTTAGCCACATGTCTTTAGTAAAAAAAAAAAATCGCAATAAAAAAAAATAGCTACCTAGCGGGAACAGCGACACTAATACAGCGATCAGAAAAATGATCGCTTAGTGACGCTGGCAATAGGGAGTGAAAGGGTTAACTAGGGCGGTGATCAGGGGTTAAAACTTTATTAGGGGGGTGGGGGGCTATCCTGAACCTAACACTAACTGTTTTTTACAGTGCCTGTCACACTGACACTAAATGCAGTGATTAAATCACTGCATTCAGTAACACTGTGACAGGGGGGTGGGGGGGGGGGCGATCACAAGGGGTTAATATGCCTATGTGAGTGTGTGTCAGTGTTGTGTTGGTGCACACTTACTTGTCATGTCTTCTCTCATCAGCAGCGATGGGAAACAGCGCTGCGATGAGAGAATACATCATTTCCTCCTTCCTGTGTAAACACAGGAGGAGGAAGTGACAGGCTGGGAGCGCGCTCCCATTGGCTGGGAGCGATCGCGGGGGGGGCGGAAAACACGGACATCCGCCCGCAGATACCGGATCGCTCCCAGAGGTAGGGAGACCCCCGCACGCCGCGGAGGGGGTCCCGATGGGACCCCCGAACCGCACTCAGGCGGGGACGTAAATTTACGCCCTTGTGCCTGTACGAGCCATGTTGTGGCCGTATATGTGCGTGCGGGGGTCTTTAAGTGGCTAGTTGGATGATCTTCATTTTGGTTCTAGTTATGTCATAAAACAGCCCAGAGCACAGTTTGTACCTCTTCCACATAAAATGTGCAGTTTATTCATGTATGACAGGCATTTGTTTTAAGGGGATTATTCTATTATAAGAAAGTATTCATATGGGAACTGTAATTGAAACATTATCTGGAAGACATTATGGGAATTGATAGATGAATAATTTCCTAATTAGTCTTTATTGAAAAAGATGCCAAGGATTCAGAAGAGACATGTTTTACATTTCTGCTTTCACTTCAAATAAGTTTTATTTTTTTTACTTAATTGCTCCTCATCTGTGGAGGACGAGAATGTGTCAATAGGAGCACTTGTACTGAAAAGTGTCATAGGTTATAAAACCTAATATATTTCAAAAGATACAGTATGTCAAAGGAATCATAAAAAATTTCATGAATATGCACTAAATGAGCAAATTACACTTATATGAGCTTGCTGTATATGCCTTTCTAAAAATATGGTCATTTAATGAACTGTCACCCCACCCCCATTCCATCCCCAGCTATGCCAGCCTTCATTCTTCTCAAAAGGCTTTGGCCAGCCATATATGTGTGTGCAAGGTGCAGTGTGGTGTGGCGGACATTAAAGACACATAGTCCTTATTAGGCAATAGCAATATATTGTAGAAAGGTCCAACACAACACAACTAGACCCAGTGGTAAGGCATGAAGAACCGGAGCTACTCACAAACTGTAATGCCCTATACACAACGATCGGTTCATCCGATGAAAACGGGCCGATGGATTTTTTTCATCAGATATCCGATGAAGCTGGCTTTCATCAGTCTTGCCTACACACCATCAGTTAAAAATCAGTTTGTGTCAGAACGCGGTGACGTAAAAAACACTACTTCGTTCTGAGAAAAATTAAGTTCAATGATTCCGAGCATGTGTCGACTTGATTCTGAGCATGCATGGATTTTTAACCGATGAACTTGCCCACAGACGATCGTTTTTTTTCTATCGGTTTTTTAACCATCAGATAATTTTAAAACAGGTTTTACGTTTTTTCACCAATGGGGAAAAAAACGATGGGGCCCTTACACGATCGGTTCGTCCGATGAAAACGGTCCATCGGACCGTTTTCGTCAGACGAACCGATCGTGTGTACGCGGCATAACAGCAGTCGGTCACAGGGAGCAGAATGTGGCCTGGCCAGTTTACACCCAAATGGAAGGCTTCCTGGAGCAAGGTAGACGTAATCCGTGCATTGTGCCTACTCCTCTGGAAACTTTCCCTAACTCTAAGCACGGTCTCCGCCAGACAGGGAACCTGTCACTACACTTACATAAAGCACGCCAAACCATGGAGACCCATGGTGTACTAGTGACATACCTCGTTCTGATTGCTCACGTTTCCAATTCCAGCCGCTGGTCACTTCAGCATCCACTTAGACATACAGCCACTTTCAAGGGAAGTGAAGAGTGCGTTGAAACCATGGAGCCAGAATCTTAAACAGACTCTGCCTGACCCAAGATAGCAGCTGGAGTCACATGGGATGCCAGAGTCCAATCAGACACCTCTCTTCTTGTGATCACAGGAAATCATAGAGGAACCAAGTTCCTCACAACTACCTTCTTCTGCATTGCTGCTTTCCCCCCCCCCCCCCATGCCTACACACTGATTGGAATTTAGTAGGGTTGTCCCGATACCACTTTTTTAGGACTGAGTACAAGTACCGATACTTTTTTTCATGTACTCGCCGATACCGAATACCGATACTTTTTTTAAATGTCATGTGACAGTTTTCAAACCATAATACAGACTAAGGATATCTTCTTTAGAAATATGAAGAACTCTAACTCAAGACATTATAAAAGAATAAAAATGAATAAAAATGTTTTATTTGCTTGTCACGCAGTAGTAAAAAACTCAAAGAATTTTCACAGAATATGTTGATAAATACAAAAAAAGTATTCTATTTAGGTATCGGGAGCATTTGGGCGAGTACAAGTACTCCCGCAAATACTTGGTATCGGTCCCGATACCGATGCCGATACTAGTATCTGGACAACCCTAGAATTTAGCCTGGTTCAGCAGGAACTGGACGAATTTCAATCTATGTGTGTCCCTTCCACCTTTAGGCAGCAGTATAATCTATTCAAGAATTCCTGTGTCCTTCAATAGATGATAGAGAAAAACATTTATTGACAATTGCATTAAACAAAGTTATGTCTGTTCCTCATTTGTCAAAATATCTGAAAAATACACATGTGTTTTCTTAGAGCAAGCAATGTAAGTGAAGATAGCACTGAAAAATGACAGCTGGAAAATTTGGTTGCTTTTGCACCATGGAGGCAGTTCTCATTTCAGAGAAAGATAAATAGGCACAAGTGCAAAGAGAAAAGTTAAAGTAGTTGTAGGTAAGTAGGTAAGATAAGAAATGTTTTTTTTTCCTTAATACATTTCCTGTATGTTTCTCTATGTATTACCCTCTCAGCCTCCTTATACTTACCTGAGTCCTTTCTCAAACTAGCTCTGTGTCTGTCTGCAGCAGCAATGGTGTCTTTCTCTCACCTCACAGGACAACACGGCAGTAGCAGGAGCTATTGGCTCCTGCTGCTGTCAATCAAATCCTGTGAGGAGGAGCGGGGGGTGGGACCAAGACATGCTGTGTGTGTTTATGGACACACACACAGCCTGGCTCAGGAGTGAGCCCACACATGCACCCCCAATAGCAAACGGCTTGCTATGGTGGCACATACAGAGTGGAGCCAAGAGCACTGGTCGGGGACCCCAGAAGTGGATGTTCAGGGGTGCTCTGTGCAATACAATTGCTTGGAGCAGGTAAGTGGATAAGTTCAACATGTTTATTGTTTTAGAACTTTATTGACACTTTTTTTCTGTTTTTTGACCTAACCAGCTAAAACATGCTGAGTAGAAAAGACTGAAGATGGGTCCCAGTTTTTTTAATCCAGTCACATGTGCCTGTGTTAAATACTTAAATCTGAACTTTAGTAATTTTTTCATCTTTCCATCTATTAATTCTTCTGCCCTTGTTGTTTTAACTTTGGATCGTAAAACTTTTTTTTCCCAGTCGTCTTCCAGGACAGCCCTTGAGAGATGGAGTCCCTCCCATCGACACAGGAAACACATTGCCAAACAGTTCAAAAAGCGGTCCCTCAGGTTCCTGGACAGTCATTGTGTTTCCTCCGTCGGAGGAACATGTTGCCAGAGTAACAGGAGAAAGGACTTCATCTCTCAGGGACTGCCTGCAGGGAATGGAGACCGTATAGGACATGGGTCTTCAAACTACGGCCCCCCAGTTGTTCAGGAACTACAATTCCCATAATGCCTAGTCATGTCTGTGAATGTCAGTGTGTTACAATGCCTCATGGGATGTGTAGTTCTACAACATCTGGAGGGCCGTAGTTTGAGGATCCCTGGTATAGGAGGACTGGGTCCTATCCGTTTGGCTCCAGGGAAGTCTCACCTTAAGGTGTTTGGGCTCGGGTACCGTCTAACAAAACCGGAGAAGACCCGTTTCCCCCTCTTCCAGTGCCGATGCGAGCCAGTGGCAGAATTGGCGCAGTTCTCCCTGGAGCGGGTAAGGGGTTTTGTCCATTACTAGCTCCTTGCTGCAGTCGCAGTGGGGGTCGGAGACGCTGATGCGTCATTTTTCTGCGGAATCACGTCATCACTGTGCGCAGAGACTTACAGTTCCGGGTCTCCATTGCGCAAGGAGGAGTGATAAAGCCGGGTCTACTAATCCCTGACCTGCGTCCAGCGTTACCGGACTAGCGTCGGGATACGGAGCGGAAAAGGGGGGACCATGGAGCGAATCCCCAGGACACTCCGGTGGATGTAGGCACCAGCCTAAACCAGGTAGGCTGCTGGGCAAGCCCTGTACTGGTTTTGTGTATGCTGGTAGTGTTGGCTGGGACTAGTTACCCCAGTGGCGGATGCACTGTCCCAGGAATAGCAGCAGTGGTGGTTGTAGCATAGCTGCCTTTAAGGGGGTCAAAGAAAGTCCAACTACCTTTTCTGTTTTAGGCAATGGAGGCTTCAGGGGAAGACAAGTCAGGCCGCAGAAAGTGCCCTAATTGTGTATCCTCAGGCTCTGACAAGGCCTTATGCAGGCAATGTATTGCAGGCTTATTAAAATCTCAGGCAGACTCCCCTTTAGCCAAGTTCCTAAGCTCATTAAGGATGAGATGGCATCAACCTTAAGGATCTAATTTCAGATGCAAATGTATCTGCTTCCACCAGTAGCGCAGCTGCAGTTTCCCCTTCACCAAGCCTCCCAATACCCAGCTACGGGGAGCCCCCTAGAGTCAGGGAGCATAGCCCTGTGTGAGTTAGACCTGAATCTTCTGACTCAGACCAAGAGGTGGATCAGGCCGCAGCTAACAAAGTCGCAAAATATAAACTGTCTATGAGGAAGTAGACGAGTTGTTGAGCGATATCTATGATACACAGGAAATTGAGGAGGAAGAAGCTCAATTATCCAGGCATGACAAGATGTATGCATTCCTGGGTAAAAAGAAGGCCAGAGTGTTCCCTATACATAGCGTACTCTCTGATCTGGTTCACAAAGAATGGGCCGAGCCAAAGAAAAAAAAAAAAAAAGCTTTCTTTCCAAATTCTCTCTTAAGAAGGTTTCCCTTTAACGAGAACCCAGAGGCAGTCTGGAATTAAAATCCAAAGCTTGATGCCTCTCTGTCCAAGGTATCGAAGCAGTTGGACATGGCCTTCGAGGATATAGGACACCTATAGGACCCAATGGACAGACAGATATAGTCTTGAAAGGGCCTGGGATGCTTCAATGGCAGGATTGAAGCAAGCTTTAGCCACTTCCTGTGTAGCTAGAAATTTGGAGTTCTGGTTGTCACAGTTACAAGAACATTTACAGGCAGGCACTCCTAGAGAGGAGCTCTTGAAAACATTTCCAATGCTTTTCAAGGTGACTAGCTTCATCTCAGATGCTCCAACAGACACTGTTAAAGTTACAGCTAAATCTGAGGCTCTTCAAGTCTCAGCCAGAAGGTCTGTCTGGAGGAAAACATGGGGAGGTGACACAGCGTCCAAAACACGTTTGTGCAGCGCTCCTCTTTTTACTAGAGATTTAGTCTTTGGGCCTGGATTAGATACCGCCGTGAAGAACAGCGGACAAAAATAAATCTTTCCCTACAAGGAAAGGGGGGCATACTTTTTAAACGCCCCACTTAGGACGCCTAGTCCTAGTGACATCAGGGTCCCTGGGGGAGGAAGACTAAAGAACTTTCTCCCACAATGGGAAAAGATAAACTCAAACGAATTTGTTCTAAACCTAATCAAGATGTTATGCGCTGGAATTCCACAGCGAACCACCATCCATGTTCTGGTGACAAAACCTCAGGAAAAGCCAGGGCTTTACCCTTACTAATAGGGGGAACAGTGGATCAAGAGGTATTGACACCCGTCCCTATTCAGGAACAGGGGGATGGTTTTTACGTGCACATTTTCGTGGTAAAAAAGCCGCCAGGAAAGTTCAGACTGATCATGAACCTCCGACCCTGAACCTCTCCATCCGTTACAAGAGATTTCGGATGGAGTCAATTTATTCAATAAAAGATAAAAAATAAAATCTTCTTCAAAAAAGTATTTATGGCTACCCTGCATATCCCAATAAGGAGGGAATGTCAGAAATGTGTTCGTATGGCGATTCAGATAGACTCAAAAGTGTCATTTTCAGTGCAGAGCCCTGCCCTTTGGTCTGCCGTCATCTCTAAGAATTTTTTTCAAAGTTCTTGGAGAGGCATTGGTTCCGTTGTGATTTCAGTCAGTCTCAATCATATCATATCTAGACGACTTGCTCCTCACAGCCCACTCAGAGAAACAACTCTGTCAGGATTTAGAGTTAACATAACTCACCCTGAGGCAGTTGGGGTGGATCGTCGGTTTGGAAAAATCCAAAACAACTCCAACACAGAATAATCTGTGCTTGGGTTACAAGATCATATCTGTAGAACTAAGGATAATCTTGCCGGAGGAAAAGATATCGACTCTGAAACAGAGGATGTCTTTTCTTCAAACCAACACCAATTGTACAGTGAGGGAGGCCAGGTCAGCACTGGGCCTGATGACTGCATCCATCCCGGCTGTGCAATTGGCCAGGTTCCACCAGAGAGACCTGCAGAGGTTTCTTTTGGAACAGGTGAAAGACCGAGGTCTAGAGGAATACATATGGATCCCCACCAAGGTAAAACGTTCCCTCTAGTGGAAGGACAAAGAACCTAAACAAGGGAGTTCTCTGGGTCCTACCTATCACATCCACTCTGACCACGGATGCGAGCAGTTGGGGAGCTCATCTCAACTCATACTGGGCACAGGGCAGGTGGACAACAGAAGAGAAAAAGTTCTCTTCCAATTGGAAGAAGTTAACAGCCATACTAAGAGCTCTACTAGCATTTCAGGACAAGCTACAAGGTCACCACCCTCAAGTCCGCTCTGACATTATGATGGCAGTAGCTTATGTAAACAAACCGAGAGGTACCAGAAGTCCTCGTCTAATGTTAGCAAAACTTATGTTTCAGTGGGCAGAAGTCAGTCTAAAATCCATCTCTGCAATACACCTGAAGGGGGAGCAGAACAGCACTGCAGACTTCCAGAGTCGACAACTAGTTTTGAATCAAGAATGGTCTCTGCATATGGAAGTTTTCAACCTCATAACGGCTCACTGGGGGATCCCAGAAATAGACTAATTTGCCAGCAAAGAGAATGCAAAAGTCACCAATTTCTGCTTGCTATGTCAAAGAGATCAATCCTTGGAGGTAGATGCCTTACAGATACCCTGGACCTTCAGTCTGGCCTATGCGTTTCCACCGCTTCACCCCATTCCGATAGTTTTGGCCAAGTTTCTTGCAGAATAAACATGTTTAATACTAGTGGCACCTTTTTTGGCCCAAGAGACCTTGGTTCACAACGTTACTGAGGTTGACAGAACAACCTCCTCTGAAGCTCCCCTGCAGACAAGACGTCACAGGGACCCCTCTTGCATCCTCAAGTAACCATGCTGAGACTCTCAACATGGTTACTGAGGAAGAGATTCTGAGAAACAGGTTTATCAGAAAAAGTGATTCAAACCTTACTTCGGAGCCGGAAACCAGTCACCCGAACTATTTACTGTAAAATTTGGGAAAAAAATGTAATTCCTGGTTGGCGGACCAGGGAAATCCTGTCAAAGATATAACAAATATCTTGCAATTCCTACAGGATGGGATAGACAAGGGGTTAACCCCTAGTACTATTGCGGTACAGATAGCGGCACTAAGTGTATACTTAGAAAGACGCTTGCAGGAAGATCCTCTTATTTCCAGGTTCTGTAAAGCAATGAATAGATTGAAATTCCAACCTGGGACCTGTCAGTCGTCCTCAAAGCATTCCTGGGAACTCCATTTGAACCTATCTCAGAAGCCTCTTTAAGACTACTTACTTTCAAAACAGTACTCCTTATGGCAATCACCTCAACCCACAGGGTCAGTGAAATACAAGCTCTCTCCATAAGAGCGCCCTTCCTTCATATCCTTGAAGACTGAGTCATCTTAAAAACAGATCCTGGGTTCTTGCCGAAGGTAACATCCAAATGTCATAGGTTCCAGGACCTTATTCTCCCTTCTTTTTTCCAGAAGCCTCAAACGAAAAAGAAAGGCAGTTTCATCTATTAGATGTGAGAAGGTGTATTCTAGAATACTTAGATACAAACTAGATCTTTTAGGATGGCAGATTCTTTGTTTATACTTTTTTCTGGACAGAAAAGCTTCCAAGGTCACTATAGCTAGGTGGATCAGGCTAGCTATAGCAGAAAGTTATAAAACACTAAAAAAAAAAAAAAAAAAAAACCCACCCACAAATGATGCGAAACCTAAACAGAGACGTCATAAGCAATTAATACTGTGAGCAGGTCTCATGGGCGGTTGAGTCTGAAGTGGGTTAAGAAAAAATAAATAAAATAAAACACTAAAGATCCTTCAGGGAGTGTTAAGGCCAGCTCCACAAGGGCACTTTCTGCATCCTGGGCAGAAAAAGCTGGTGCCACCCCGTAGCAAATATGTAAAGCAGCCACGTGGTCAAGCTTCTCCACCTTTACAAGGCACTATAGACCAGACTTAATGTCCAGTCAGGATAAGGCTTTTGGGAGGAAAGTCCTCCAGGCTGTGGTCCCATCCTATCTGGTGAGTACTTGGGGATCCTCTCAAGGGCTGTCCTGGAAGACGACTGGGGAAAACCAGAGTTAGTACTCACCGGTAACTGCTTTCCAGTAGTCTTCCAGGACAGCACAATCCCACCCTTTAAGTTATGTTGATGCATTAACATGTTTAACTGTTGTGGTTATATTTTTTAGTTCCATCCTTCGGTTCTTGGTAAATGACTAACTAGGGACCTGAGGCACTGCCTTTTGCACTGTTTGCCAATGTGTTTCCTGTGTCGATGGGAGAGACTCCATCTCTCAGGGGCTGTCCTGGAAGACTACTGGAAAAGGAGTTACCGGTGAGTACTAACTTTTTTTTCTGCCAGTAAATACCTTATACAGCTCACTTCTTGTTTCTTGTCTGGAAAAAAGCCTAGCCTTATGACATCATGCACAGCTCTCTCACTCATGAGAGTTTGCTAGGAAAGGAGGAGTTGTGAGTCATAAGAGGGCCAATGAGGTCTGCAAGGCTGGAGGTGTGATTCTGTGTGTCTGTGTAAATCCAGGCAGTGAACAGGCAGCAGCTTCAGCTCCCCACAGTTAAAAGTATTGTAGACAAACTTAGTGTATGGAGATTTCTGCAGCATATTTGCAAAGTACAGAATCACAGTATATATAAAATAATATGCAAAGTGGTTGGAAGGAAGCTTCAGAACGGCAAAGATGTTTTTAATAAAAATTACGTGATCAGACTGCAGCTCCTCTTTAACACTGCAAAGAGAACTTTTGATTGAAAAAGAGGATTTTCACATTAATTTCACAAGTAATGTGACCAGGCTAACCACCACCCAGATGTTTACAAAAATAATTGAATGTGTGCTCTGCTTTCTTTATGAATGTACATTTTATTTAAAACAATTTTTTTGCAGTGGCATGACCACTGTAAGGCCATATCATAATTGTTCTTCTGAAATCACATTACTGGCCTTAGTAATGATGTCCAACTGAAGAAAAGTGGGGTTGATTTACTAAAACTGGAGAGTGCAAAATCCTATGCATGGTAGCCAATCAGCTACTAACTTCAGCTTGGTTACTTAAGCTTTGACAAAAAGCACCAGATTTTAAACTCTGCAGTGTGGGTGAACGTGTAGCGCTATGTATTATGCCCTGTATACACGATCGGTTCATCTGATGAAAAGGAACCTATGGATTTTTTCATCAGATATCTGATGAAGCTGACTTTCATCAGTCTTGCCTACACACCATCGGTTAAAAAAAATGATTGTGTCCATCGCAGTGACGTAAAACACTAATGTGCTGAGAAAAATGAAGTTCAATGCTTCGGGGCATGTGTCGACTTAATTCTGAGCATGCGTGGATTTTTGACCGATGGATTTCCTCCCACAGACGATCAGTTTTTCTATTGGTTTTTTAACCATACGAAAATTTAAAAACAGGTTCTTTTTTTTTTCACCGATGGGGAAAAAACTGATGGGGCCCACACATGATCGTTTCGTCCAATGGAATCGGTCCGTTTTCATCAGACGAACCGATCGTGTGTACAGGGAAAAAGTGGATTGTGAAAAAACACCACATAAAATATACTCAACAGGGTATAACCATAAAGTAATACTGTTCAATACAAATGAAAACAATCAGTCCATGTAGAAATTCAATGTGATAAATTGTCCATTGTGAGTAAGTAACATAATAAAAATGTCATGAGATTAAATGAACCATCCCAAAGAAGATCTTCAGATGTAACATGAAATTATGAATGTGCTTACCGGAACCGTTGGACCCGACTGTCATACGACAACAGGTCAATCGAGCTTACAGTACCCAACCAGCTGTTCAACGGGACTGTCAGCAAAGATCCAAAAAGACGTAGAAAACACCTCCCTGGTGTCCAGAAGAGGTCAACCGAAGGTAAAGTCAAGGAGCCTGGTAATCCTCAGCTGAAGGTGTCTCCGATAAATGTGTCTCAACCATGGATTAGGTAGAGAAATCGCGAAGATCCAACACCCATCTGAGACCAGCTCAGTTCAGACAGTCAGCAACCCTTAATAGGGTAATAGGGACCAGTTGGAGACACTCAAAAAACTTTTCCTCCACAGAGCATGCAAAGAAAAAAAAAATAGGGGCTCCGATGGTGCAGGTCAGCAAAAAAAGGTTTTAATGGTAAAAACCAGCATACAGGTTAAAAAAAGTGATCACAGTTTAAAGATTCAAAAAAGTAATATAGGAGCAGGTGTTGCTAGCCCGATGCGTTTTGTTCCAAGAAGGACATCTACTGGGGCACTCTATTTAGGGTGGTTGCTGTCTGGGTGGGTGTTGGATCTTCGTGATTTCTCTACCTAATTCATGGTTGAGACACCTTTATCGGAGTCACCTTCGGCTAAGGAATACCAGGCTCCCTGACCTTAACTTCGGTTGACGTCTTCTGGACACCAGGGAGGTGTATTCCACTTATTTTTGGATCTTTGCTGACAGTCCCGTTGAACAGCTGGTTGGGTACTGTAAGCTCGATTGACCTGTGGTCGTATGACAGTCGGGTCCAACGGTTCCGGTAAGCACATTCATAATTACATCTTACATCTGAAGATCTTCGTTGGGATAGTTCATTCTATCAATCTCATGACATATTTATTATGTTATTTACTCACGATGGACAATTTATCACGTTGAATTTCTACATGGACTGGTTGTTTGTATGTGGATTGAACATTATTACTTTATGGTTATACCCTGTTGAGTATATTTTATGCTTTTTTTTTTTTTTTACATTACACTAGTACGTAGTGCTACACATTCACCCACACTCCTTTTGAATTTTGTCACATTTGTATGCAGCTGCCTCCCCATTCTCTTTTTTTAGGGTTTCTTGTTATTTGGGGGTAGCGCAATAATTTTACACTTACGTTCTGTCTAATCAGCCAATGAGTGTATGCTTCAAATGTTCTAGCCTACTTTAGGAGCAGGAAAGAGAAAAGCTAGGTTGCTAGGATGAAGTTATGAAATAGAAATTGCACTTCAGTCAGATGTCATACATAAGGCTGATCCATTATATTAGGCAGAAAGTTTAAAGGGAATAGGCATTAGTAGACTTCTTATTTTACACAAAAAGCTCAAACATATAAAAAAAAAAACATGGTATTTTCTATAGAGTTAACATTGTTTTAAATGGAATGCTACAATACTTTTTCAGATGCTGGAAAAACACATTTTTTCAGCACTTGGTACCTCACAGCATAGTAAAAGTACAATTGTAAAGAATATTTCATTCTGTTGCATCTGTTATCAAATACATTTGGTAATTCAGTAGTAGGTGCTAGAAAAACAAATAGAAATAAAATAAATGATATATAAAAAAAAAAGCAAATAATTCCAGAAAACTATGAAATTAAAGGACAGGAATGTGACCGGATATCATTTTGTTTGGACACGGCTTCATCCAGGTCTATCAGATTTCCATTGATGGCCACATCCATACAACCAATGTAGAAGGCGGAGACAGGCGTAGCGGTAGGTGGGATATCTGATGATAAGAGCAAATATAGTATTATTAACCCCCTAGTGGGTAATGAAGTTAAATATAATCAAACCCTACATTTGTACATTTACACCTGGATTTAATGAAATTTAGTAGACTGTGGTTGTAATGCAGGACTAAATCTAAAAATGAAAAATTGCTATTAAAGGAGTTGTAAAGGAAAAAAAAAATTGCCTAAAATTAATGTCTGCGAGGTAGAATAGTGTAATGATTCTCTTAAAAAATGAGTAAATATCTATTAAATTCCTTCATCTATATCACCTCCGGCGTTCCAGTTTCTGTTCTCTCATTCACTTCCTGGTTTGCGGCGCTTATTCATGTAAGAACTACATTTCCCAGTATGCATTGCAGCACACCCAGTAATTCACACCTCCTTGAAGTCTCTAACACATAGAGAGCGTCCTGCTGCACAGATGTAGTTCCCAGGAGGGGGCGAGCACATCACTGACCACCGCAGTAAAGCCTCCCTTCACGGTGGTGAGTAACAATCAGACAAGCGGGAAGTTAACAGAACAGAGAAGAAATAGAGCAACTTCTGAGCAAAAACGAACAACGAGGAAGTGAAAAGAGGAATGTCTGCAGGTAAAGGATGCTTATTATGAAAGTTTTTGAGTTTTTTGTAGAAAATTCATGTTAAGTTTTCTGCTAGAAAAAATTCCTGAGATCTTTTCTTTTGTGTGTACACTGTACTTTTCATGTGCAGTGCAGTATATAGACCCGTCTCATTTCTGGCAACTGTAAGATGCTAGGAATGGCACTGTTTTCCTGGTAAAATGTACATCCTATTTATATGTGTGGGAATTAGATCATAAGTAGCTACCAAATAGCCAAAATACATGGTGGGTAAGAACAGGGGACAGAGTATTGACTGTGAGATTGGACAAATACACTCTCATAGGTAAGTGTGCTGTGTATGTTCACAGTATGGCAAAACCCCACCCACACCCTGTAGACGTTAGCTCTGCTTTAAACTTGAGCTCTAAGCACAGCTAAATATTTAGTTAAGATTTGCCCCTTAATGACCAGGCCATTTTTTGCGATACGGCACTGCGTCGCTTTAAGTGACAACTGTGTGGTCGTACAATGCTGTACCCAAACAAAATTTATGTATTTTTTTCCCCCCAAATATTTAGCTTTTTTTTTTTTGTATTTGTTTGTATTTGATCACCTCTGGTTTTTATTTTTTGCTCTACAAACAAAAAAGACCGACAATTTTGAAAGAAAAACAATGTTTTTTACTTTTTGCTATAATAAATATAAAAAAATAAAAATGTCTTCATTAGTTTAGGCCAATATGCATTCTTCTACAAATTTTTGGTAAAACAAAATAAGTGTATATTGATCGGTTTTAGTGTCTACAAAATAAGGGATAGATTTATGGCATTTTTATTTCAATTTATCTTTACTAGTAATGGCGGTGATCAACGATTTTTAACAAGACTACGACATTGTGGCAGACAGCTTGGACACTTTTGACACTTTTTTGGAACCATTGACATTTATACAGCAATCGGTGCTATAAAAATGCACTGATTACTAGATAAATGTCATTGGCAGGGAAGGGGTTAACACTAGAGGGAAAACAAAGGGTTAAATGTGTTCCCTGGGAGGTGTTTCTAGCTGTGGGGGAGGGGCCTGACTGGGAGTACAGAGAGATTACTGTTCGGCCGCGTACACACGATCAAATCTATCTGCTCAAAACGGTCCGACGGACCGTTTCAGCAGACAAATTCGATCGTGTGTACGCTAACCAGCAGACATATCTGCTCGCACATGCGTCGAATGGATTGGATGCATGCACGGAAGTGTTTTACTTCCTGGTGCGGTGACGTGGCGGCGTCAACGTCACTGCCACGTCACCGCGCTGTCTGCCGGCGGGGATTTTGGTTTGATCGTGTGTACACGATCAAACCAATATATCCCAGCAGACAAATCTGGTCAAATCGGTCTGACAGACCGATTTGACGGATTTATTTGGTCGTGTGTACGCGGCCTTCCAGATCACTAGGAACAGACCATCACTGTCAAAACAGGAATCGGTTTGTTTACATTGACAGATCCTGCCTCTCAATCGTGGGTGGCCAGCGGTCATCACGGCCACTGGCCACACGCATCGGCTCCCTCGCCGCGCACTGCAGCACTTAAAGGGTTAATGATGACAGCTGGTCGGCAAGTGGTTAAAGGATTAGTATGTCTTTAACCTCCCTGGCGTTGTTCCCGTGTCTGACACGGGGTAAAAATTTGCTGCTACTATCGTTGATCCCGTGTCAGACACGGGCTCGCCTCGCAGAATCCAGAGACAGTTTACTTACCTTCTTCCTGGATCCAGCGATGCATCCCCGCTGTGTGAGCGAGCGGGTGCTCGTTCGATTCACACAGCGTCCCCGTGTGCCGCCGAGCTCCGTTCCCTGCGACGTTACGACGCACGGGGACGGAGAACGGCGCCAAATTCAAAAATGTAAACAAACACTATGCATACAGTACAATGTAATCTTATAGATTACAGTACTGTATGTAAAAAATACACACCCCCCATGTCCCTAGTGGTCTGCCCTGTGCCCTGCATGTCATTTTATATAATAAAAACTTTTCTTTCTCCCTGCAAACTGTAGATTGCCCATAGCAACCAAAAGTGTCCCTTTATGTAAAAAATGGTTTTAGATCAGCTAAAAAACAGCGATAATAAATTATAATCACTTGCAGAATTTAGCGATAGCGATCTGTGGGGAAATCCGTCATAAAAAAAAAAAATTATGACAGCAAAAATTCTGCAACTGAGCAAATTTCAGTGATTTTGATTTGATTACATTATTGAATAATTTTTACTATAATTATATTATTATTTGTTATAATTTTTTATAATTATTTATTATATTATCATTTTTAATAAAAAAAATAAAAAAAAAATCATACCCGGGATGCCTATTAGACTCTTGTTTAGATAGATTTAAGTAAGTACTTACTAAGAATTGCAGGCCTATAATACATAACACCACATTTCCTTGCAAAACAATTGCAACGCTTTTGGTACAAAATTCCAGACAGAATCATAACGCCAGGAAGGTTAAAAAACAAATGCACATATATTTGCAAGAAATTAAAGACATTTATAATTTTTTGGGCAAATCCGCCTACAAAGCATGATCACTAAGACATGGTGCAATGCCAAGCTCCTGCAGACTCTTTATCCAGCTCTATGTCTGTACCAAGATACTGACTTTTAGTTGCTGAACTAGAGGAAGTGTCAGTGGACTATTTATAGCCTCATTGAGAACTTCAAATACATCTGCGGCAGATGAGCCTGTTAGGATGGACTCTTGTTTGCTTCCAAAGGGTTTTGCATTTTTGTACAAGTCCATGAGAATGCAGGTCAAATGCATCTGTCAATGAATTTTGAATGATCTCTAAAGCTCATCTAACAGGGAGTTCCTGTATTTCCAAAGACTTTAATGGTACGTTTAAACTCAAAGGGAAATTTCCACTTGTATGTAGAGGACCTCTGCTTTAGTGGAGGATCCAGGATCGCCGGTGGGAGATCCCAGAAGAGAAGGATCAGGGCTGCTCTGCCCAAAACCATTGCACAGAGTAGGTAGATATGACAAGTTTGTTATTTTAATTTAAAAAAAACATTCTCACTTCACAACCACTTTAAAATCTGTACTACCTCAGGTCCGGTCAAAGGCAGAGGGAGGGATGGATTTTTAAATTCTTTTTTTCTGCTCAGAATGTTTGTTTTTCTACTCAAAAACATGGGGCCAGATTCACATACAATTAGATTCGCGTAGAGTATCAGAAATACTCTACGCCGCCGTATTTTACCTGGCTCTACGTGGAATCCCGGTAGATTTTGTCCAGTAAACTACGGCGGCGTAGTGTATTTCTCCCGGCGCAAGCCATCTACGCGATTAGGGGGCGTGAAGCATTTAAAATAGGCGCGTTCCCGCGGCGATCGAACTGCGCATGCTCCGTTCAGAAATTTCCTGCTGTGCATTGCGCGAAATCACGTCGTTATGTAATTTTTTTTGAGTAGCGTCGTTTACTCACATTCCTATTCCCGAACGAGTTACGTAAAAAAAAAAAAAAAAAATTAAATTTGACGCGGGAACGACGGCCATACTTAACATGGGCTACGCACCATTAGACCAGCAAATAGCTGGTCTAACAGTACGTAGCAAAAAAATGCGTGGATCGCCGTAAAAAGTCATTTGCATATCCCGACGCTGAAAACGACGCGGACTCCTCCCAGTGGCCGCAAAAAGTTTGCAGCGTAGATCCGAAGGCTTACGAAGATGTAAGCCTCTCGGATCGAAGCCCGAAGCCGCCGTATCATGGTTTGAGGATTCAAACTAGTGATACAGCGCGAAAAAATTTGAAATTACTCCTGTCTAACACCAGTTAGACAGGCGTAATCGCTCTGTGAATCTGGGCCATGGTGTCAAGAAAAAGAAGTACCTGGAATTCCTCCTAAATATGTATCCACTTGTCCTTTCATTTCCTGATCCAAAACTGACAACTGCGTTTTCATTTCTTCTTTGTTCGCATAGCGGATTTCAGTGTAGGAATCGGATGTGATATCCAGAGCTGACTTTGTAGCTGTTATGCCTACGAAGAGGTTTTTGTCTGTACATATCCTTTTTGTTGACAGTCGCGCCACTGTGATGCCTTTAATACTGACAATGATGTCCTTAAAAAAAAAAAGAAGGAGTTAAACAAAGTCTACTAAGGCTTACATTTAACTCATTCATTACCATTCATCCAGTGTTTAGGGCATGGAGTATTCAGTAGTATTGATAATCCTATATACGCTAATACACTAGGGTTAGGCTACACATTCTAGGGTTAAAGTGGATGTAAACCCGATCCATGAAATTTGAGCTGGGCACATATATCTGCAGTATTTTGTTATCTCTTTTCAATAAGCTACGTTTTATAGCTCTCTTCTGAACGGTTATCTGTCTGAGAACTCCTGACATATTTTTTACTTTTTAGACAAAAGCAGCCTGAATCTTTTGTCAAAGGAGGTTGCTAAAATAGATTAGCAGAGAACAGCTCCTATTACAAAACAGCTATGAGAGTCTCTGTCTATGATGAGAGGGGGTGTGTGACTTTCCTCCAATCAGCAATGATAGCTATCTTGGCTGTATGCCCAGACATCACACTCTGTGTTAACCAGGAAGAGAAACTCTCCAAACACAATCTCAACTTTCTAGACAGTATATAAATGTGAAGACAGCAGATATACATATAAAACCTATGTAGGGAGATTTGGTTAATCTATGTGTATCATCTGAGGCTGTTCACTTCCCTGGGTGTATGGAGGGTTTACATCCACTTTAAGTACAAAAGTTTTATTTACTATGAAAACTAGTGTGTACCTTAAACTTGACAAATTCTCTATAAATGATATGCGATTTGTACAAGCGCAACTTGTTATTAAAAGCATTATAATTAAAAAATAATTAAACCTTGCTCCGGATTTATTTGTGGGAAAATGGACAACACTTTATAGACATAAGAGTTCCCCAAAATACACTCACTGATTTCTGTGTAAAGATGGTGAAACATTAGTAGAATTTTGATTGAAATACTTCAAGAATGTTAGTTTCATTTTCTATCCATTAATGGGGTCAAAATGACGTTTGCTTTTATGGGAAACGTGTTGGTTTTTGCTTTTGACCGCGGTGCCGAAAAAAATCGAAGGATCAGGATGGAATTTTTTTGTATAACAAAAAAAATTGTGCGTATGATATTTGTTTGGTAAAGTCCATTAATTCCAAAATCAAATAACATTTTGAAGTACTTTAGGATGACATTCAAGTCAAGTAATCAAATGTACAGAGAATTTTCATACAAATGCTCACAGAAAATCTTCCTGTGAATGTTCATTTGAAATTCTACTGGTGTATGGCCAGCTTAAAGGGGTTGTAAAGACAAAAATATTTTCCTCTTAAATTAAAGTCTGACAGTAGCTGATAAAGTAAAAAGTAATGTTTTGCATTATAACTAGTTTGATACCTGTTTAAATTGAGCTGTTTTATTCACCTAGGTCACTCCTAAATCGTTATTCTCACTGACTTCCTGGTTTGCGGTGCGCATTCAATCTTGCTACATCACGGCCTAATGGGAACTGCAGTTCCCATTAGGCTTAGCCTCCATGCCTGTGAGGGATAAGAGAGCATCTTCACGCAGGGCTGTAGTCATAGGGAGGGGGTGAGCACATTATGCTTTCCACCATGCAAAACGGCTCAGATGCTGGTGGAAAGCAAGAAGAGGAGAGACAGGAAATGTCATTTTCCAACCTGGATTACTGTATTTTGAAGGTCAAAGGGAAAAACGAGGTAAGTGATATTTAAATGCTCTAGCTTACAGCAATCAATTGATCTAAAAAAAAAAAACGAACCTTTAGTGTTCTTTTAAGCCATGACAAGTTGTTTGCATCTTTTCTTAGTTATGTGTGGGTATTCCTATTAATTAATAATATCTGCAGTATATACTGTAGTTACAGTTTGTAATTCTTTTGACCATCAATGTCAAATGTCAAGATAGAGTTGCTGAAAATTCTAAAGTTGGATTCACACATTTCCATGCACATTTTAATGCATTGTTAAGTGCATTGTCATTGATCACACTTTATAGTTTGTAAAGTCAAAAAAGAGTTTGTATGGATAAGGGAATGCACTATTGGGTTTAGATACACTTCAAAGCTCAATTGAAGTTTCTGTTTAAATAAGGTAAATACACTTGTCTTTGTTCTTTACCCAGGCATGCACAGTCTGTCTCAGGATTCTGCAATGCTGAAAAGGAGTGCATGGGTAGGGAACTAAGCTGAGCGCTGAGTTGTGAAATTCTATGGCCACGTATCCCACGTTCAGTCAATCCTGCCATCTGCAGGATGGGGAGGGGAGGGTGATGAAATTAACACTAATAATTTTTAGAACAAGTTAAAAAAAAAAAAAATCGGTTTGAAAAAAAAAACTGTTAAATACAATTGGCTAAAGAAGTATTATATTTTTTTCTAAAGATCAAGACCACAAGGGGTGACTGGATATGTCTAGAGGTGAAAGCAAAACCCTAAAACACATGGCAATGATGGTTACTTACCTGAGCCCATTCACCTGCTCGTCTCATCCCCGGCATCCTCTTCTCCACTGCTTCTCAGCATTGATTGGATAGATTGATAGCAGCGCAGCCATAGGCTCGCGCTGCTGTCAATGAAATCCAATGACGCGGCCGCCGGGGGGAGGGGGGGTGGAACAGAGACATACACTTTGTGTCTATGGACACAGAGTGTATGAGACTGGAGCGCATCCTCAAGGTGGAGGAGCCAAGACAGCCACCGAGGGACCCCAGAACAGATGGATTGGGGCCACTCTATGCAAAATGCAAAACGAACTGCACAGTGGAGGTAAGTATGATATGTTTTTTTTTTTATAATGAAGCTTTACAACCCCTTTAAACTGCTGGTATCAAAAAAACATGCTTGCAACAGTAGTAAACAGTAGTATAATAAATAAAATAAAAACTAACTGTAGACATACTTGCACAATGTCAGATGACTGATCCTCAATAGCTATTGCCAACGGCACGGTGTCTTCTTTAACTAACGCAAACATTACCCCAGTGCCAGTAGATGATCGAATGTCCAAAGTAACATTCACTATCCAATCTTCCTCAATTGATGTGATGTCAGCTATAAGGAACAATGACAAGTTATATCTGTATTGAGGCAATGACACAATATAATTTTATAAACAAATGCATTATGCACAATGACTTACTGTAGTTGAGTTTGAAGTGTGCCAGTCCTCCTCCGGGGTAGTAGGAGCCCTCTTCCACATCCACCAGGCAATGCTTACTCTGTTTTCCTTGAATAAATTCCTTTACACCTAGTGCTCCTTGATTCATCAGGTTCCATCCACGGATACAACCATCCAGTCGGGGGTTAATCTACAGTGAGATATATATTTTTAAGCATGGGAGCAGGAGGATTTAAAATAAGTTCCACAATTTTAATTTAGTAAATTTTTTCAGATTAAAAGCGTAACTCTAACCCTTTCCCACTTCACTGAAAAAAATGTTGTTGTTTTTTCTATAGCCTCGTACACGCGATTTGGATTTGGGCTTTAACCTACCAATTTGTCATAGGGCAGACATTCCCCTGAGCCCAACCCTAAAGCAATGTGGGCTTGGATCTCTGTGTGAAAGAGAAAGGAGGGGGTTCCTATCCCAAGAGTTTCTGTTTATGATAAGCATGTCTCCTATCTAAGTAGTGGTCAGTAGGGATGAGCCGATCACCCCTGGGTTCGGTTAGCACCAGAACCTGCGAACAGACCAAAAGTTTGTGTGAACTTTAGAACCCTGTTAAAGTCTATGGGACTCGAACGTTTGAAATCTAAAGTACTAATTTTAAAGGCTAATATGCAAGTTATTGTCCTAAAAAGTGTTTGGTGACCCGGGTCCTGCCCCAGGGGACATGTATCAATGCAAAAAAAGTTTTTAAAAAAATGCATTTTTTTCAGGAGCAGTGATTTTAATAATGCTTAAAGTGAAACAAAATCTAAAAATTACCACTTTAGAATTCAAATGTTCAAGTCCTATAGACTTTAATAGGGTTCTAAAGTTCACACGAACTTGCCGCGAACACCCCAAATAGTTCGCTGTTCGGCGAACAGGCAATGTTCGAGTCGAACATGAGTTCTACTTGAACTCGAAGCTCATCCCTAGTGGTCAGTATATGCTTTCTAATCTGCCCAATCAGAGTCCTCCTAACAAGGCTTGGTTGGGGCCATCTTGCTTACTCCACACACATGAGACAATCTATTTCAACTAGAATCAGGTGATTTTCATCCCATTCTGTCATTCCATTCCTTTGGACAGCTTTAGCAGTAATGTCGTTTAAGATTGTAGGGTGGTTGTTACATTTTCCTTACTAACATGATTATGGGTAATGTAGTAAAATGTCAACAAAGGAAAGACATAATATTCATTTTTTCTTTGCTATGCTCTTTTGTTAACAGAGGTAACCTCTTGTGTAAATCTACAGTTAGGCTGCGTACACACGGACGGACATATCCGATGGAAACGGTCCTCGGACCGTTTTCATCGGATATGTCCGCCGGGCTATTTTGGTCCGATGGCGTGTACACACCATCGGATCAAAATCCCCGCCGGCAGACAGCGTGGTGACGTGGCGGTGACGTTGACGCCACCACATCACCGCACCAGGAAGTAAACAACTCCCACGCATGCGTCGCATCCATGCGACGCTTGTGCGGGAGGATATGTCCGCTGGTGAGTGTACTGACCAGGGGACATATCCGACGGACATGTCCCCGGCGGACAAATTTTAAAGCATGTTTTAAAATTTGTCCGACGGTCAGACATGTCCGCTAGCCCATACACACGATCGGACCAGTTTCAGCGGACAAATTCGATCGTGTGTACGCGGCCTTAAAGGACAAAAATAATAAAATAAAAATAATTTAAAAAAGACCTACACCTGTTACTTTTTTTAACCAGCCTGAACACTTTTGTCTAATACAAAATGAGGGCTCAATTGGGCGTTAAAGTATCATTAAAGGTATTATTTTTTTTTAAATAACAAACATGTTATACTTACCTCCACTGTGCAGCTCGTTTTGCACAGAGTGGCCCCGAACCTGGTCTTCAGGGGTCCCTCGGTGGCTGTCTCGGCTCCCCCCGCAAGGACTGAAAACTTTAATGCGAGCATGGTGTTGAGTGCTTGTGGGCACGCTCCCGTGACACAGCCGGTGGCCATAGCCACTCACTGGATCACTCGGCCCGCCCTCCGATGCACCGCGTCATTGGATGTGATTGACAGCAGCGCAAGCCAATGGCTGCGCTGCTTTTAATCAACCAATGAATGAGCCGGTAAGACGGCCCAGAAGCCTGCATGTTCATGGCGTGGGACTTTCGGGGGGGGGGGGCGCTAATACACAGATGTTTTTTCACCTTAGAATGCATTAAGGTGAAAACTTTTACCTTTACAACCTCTTTAATATTTGGAGAGAAAGTAATATGTACAAAAAAAGCAAAGTAGAATGATCAGAGCTAAAACAAACATAAAAAGCTACCACTGGCACTGATATGGGTGACTAGGCACCTAATTATGGGTTTATGCATCTCCTCTGCTGTTTACTTTTGTTCTTCCCTCAATAAAGGAATTTAAATGTATCACAATGATTGCACTGTGAATAAACATTCCATGAAATCACCGGTTTAATGAGATTTTCTATTTTCCGTGGCAATCCCGCTATGTAGACTTTGGTTTCCAAAATACCATTCACAGGTTTAAACAGATATTTGGGATTATTGATGTTCATAACAGCTTCCTTTGCAATCTTCACACTTATACTGTTTTCCAGCTCTTCTACTGACACCTACAAGATGAATGAACACACATTTTTGTTTACTATGTAGCTGTTTATTTTTACAATGTTTGAACAAGAGGTGATATGTGAAGGAAGAAAGCAGAGATAAATTATAATAAGAATGGTGCTTGCAAATGTACAGCTGTATTATAGCTTACTCAAAAAATGAACTGTGGTTTACATATAATTTAACTCATTGTTTAGTTTACATACCATAGCCACAATGTTCAGACGGGCATACCGAGCAATTATCTGTCATTTGTCAAACAGCAATTAAAATTATATTAAATGGGACCACCAGAGCTTTTTTTCTCAAAAAATAGGTGCAGGAACTCAACCATGACCCGTTCAGATTTCACAAACAGTAGAAGGGTCTTAAAGGGGCATTAAATACCAGAATTGCATTACATACAGTGTGCAGAGTTCAGGGGGTTACAAAGCAGTCACTTGTAAACACAGAAACCAGACTTCTGTGTTCACAAGTGATTGTGGTGAGCGGGCACCAAAGGGTCTGAGCCAAAGGTGGTGGAACTGAGTTCCACCAAGTTCCCCCAGAAAAAAAGCCCTGGGGACCACCAAGTGCTTCTTCACCCGCTGGAAAGTCTTTATAAAATATTCTTTCTCACTGATGGAAATCCAACAACTCATGGTCACCCTTTCAATACACCACGTGGTATGCCAAGGCAAACCTAACCAATTCCTTGGGCAAACTCAAACTACTTGACTCTGAACCCAACCTGGGCAGTGAACCGTCCACCCTTGCGGATTGCTGTCTGCACCCATCCTCTATTGGGCTTGCCACTAATCCTTAGGCCTCGTACACACGACCGAGAATCTCGTCGTAAAAGAAACGTTGTTTTCCTTGGCGAGGTTCTTGTCAAGCTTTCCTTGCATACACACTGCCAAGATAAAATCTCATTGTTTCAAACACGGTGATGTACAACACATACGACGGCACTATAAAGGGGAAGTTCGATTCCACTGGCACAACCCTTTTGCTAATCTCATGTTACTGCGTGTTAAGTAAAAGTTTGGTAAGAGACGATTCACGCTTTTCAGTCTGTTACAGCGTGACAAATGTGCTATCTCCATTACGAACGCTACTTTTACCGAAGGTGCGCTCCCGTCTCATACTTTATTCTGAGCATGCGCGGGTTTCTAAGCATACACACCAACGTGTTTCTCATCGTAAACCAGCCCGACGAGGAACACGACGAGGAAATTGAGACTACCGACGAGAAAAAAGGCAGCATGTTCTCTTTTTTTCTCGTTGAGATCCACAACAGTTTTCTCGATGAAAAACATACACATAACCGTTTTTCTCGGCAAAAATGCTCTGCCAGCATTTTTCTTGATGGATTTTGCTGAGGAAAACGGATGTGTGTACGAGGCCTTACTCTTTCCCTGAAACTTTTGTACTATATTCACTAGTTATGAGTCCTTATAAGGTGTGTATAGATATATTTAGCGCTACCGCGCAGCGTTAATTGATGAAGTTACCCCTATCATCCATGCTTATTAGTAGGGTTGTCCCAATACCACTTGTACTTGTACCGAGTACAAGTACCAATACTTTTTTTCAAGTACTTTTAAATGTGTCCCCAAATGCAGCCATGTCCCCCCACAAATGCAGCCATGTCCTACACATGTACCACGTACACGTACCTGGGTAAAAAAAGGGATTCCGTCATCTACACAAGCAAGGTGGATGTGGGAATCCTCCAAACTGTACTATTGTCTTATGACAGTGGGGACTCCTCCGCTGGTAGAATACAATGCTACAGCTGATTGACTGCAGGCATTGATCGAATGAAAATTTGTCAACATTCACATTCGAGAGAAGTTAAACGTTATACCGACTTTTGTCAAGCCGGAATGACCATAGATTTTGATCCCTTTATGGCCAGCTTAAGGCTAGCTGTAAGTTTTGTCAGGACACCCCTCCCTCTGTTATGCCTTTATGTGACCCCATGCCACACAAAGATAGATAGATAGATAGATAGATAGATAGATAGATAGATAGATAGATAGATAGATAGATAGATAGATAGATAGATAGATAGATAGATAGATAGATAGATAGATAGATAGATAGATAGATAGTTTAAACTAAAAAATAGCTTCCAATTAAATATATTGTAGGTTAAAAATAAGGAATGTGTAGAGTTTTTACAGTATAGAAAACCATGAAAACACACATAACAGTAAGAAAAAAACACATAGATTATTATATTAGTAGAGAATGTAAATCAATAGTGATACCACTAGTTTATTTTAATACAACTGTAGTCCTTTGAAAAAATAAATACTGCAATTTAAAAAATCTGAAAACAATTCTAAGACCAAGACACTCACTATATGCCAGTCTCCGTTATTGATTGACTTGCCGCCAGTTGTAACTTTTGTCCATAGGTCATTTTTGAACTGAATTTCAATTTTTCCATCACGCAGAGCGAGTAGAAACCATGATGTGGCGTCAGCTGACTCTGCATACAAAATCACTCCCTCGCCATCGTAGGTTCGGAAATCAAATTCCGCTGAAAACCTTTGTGGGAAATAAATTCCATAATGTCAGCTTAAGGTGGAACTTTACTCATAACAACTTGATAAAAAAAAAAAAAGTTTTTTTTAGAAAGGAAGATACATTCCACATTCATAATTATACTGCCAAAATTAGTGTGTGCTGTAAATTGCCTCTAGCATTGCTCCTGTTTCTTCTTGCTGAAGACTGCCATTTTGCTGAAGCCCAGAGCCGCTGAGCAGTAGTAAATCTTCAGGCTGTCAACAAATTGGCCTGTAATGGCTCTGATTTTTAGCGTGATGCTGAAAAATTTAAAGCAACTGAGCATGTGTAGAACAGGGTGAGGCAGTGTATTACTGGATTTTAACCTCTTGGCGCCGAGCACACGCAAATATGCAGCCTCTTGGCAGCCTGGCTATGGCACAGAGTGGCTGCATATTTGCATGTAATAGCGCCAATAGTGCTGTGTTGAGAGTGCACGCCCTGCGTGCTCCCGGGACAGTGAACGGCAGCTCACAGAAAACTCCTGATCGTTGCTTACATTTGGGAGTTTTACAGTCATGTGACCGTTGTGACAGCCAACACCAGCGGTCACATGTCCATAAGCCCTGGCCGCCTCCTGGCATAGCAAACCCCTTAAAGTGCTGGCGGCAGCTGGCGTCAAAAGGGTTAAAGAGTATACTGTAGTTACTTATTTTTTATGTTTTCATATAGCTATACCTGCAGAAGGGGCCAACCTGAAGTGATCTAGCTGGACTCAATTTTCTGACAAAAGTTTCCTTAAAGGGTTTGTAAAGGTTCGTCTTTTATTTTCTAAATTGGTTCCTTTAAGCTAGTGCATTGTTGGTTCACTTACCTTTTCCTTTGATTTCCCTTCTAAAATGTTTTTTTTTCTTTGTTTAAATTTCTCACTTCCTGTTTCTGCTCAGTAAACTTTCCACCATCATCCAAGCGGTGGAAAGTAATTTAGAACAGCTTACTGAACACCTTACTGAGGAGGAACAGGAAGTGAGAAATTCAGACAAAGAAAACAAACATTTAGAGGGGAAATTTAGGGAAAAGGTAAGTGAAACAACAATGCACTAGCTTAAAGGAAGCTATATGGAAAATAAAAAATGAACCTTTACAAACCCTTTAAAGACTCCATTCACAGCATGGCGTGATTTTGCCACAATTGTCACTTGACGAATTGTGATAAAATCATGCAAACAGAATCACGGGACGCCTGTTGCCCAAAAGACAGTGATTTTGGGTGCCGTTCAAAGCAATGGAGATCGCAAGGGCGTCCTGCAATTTGTAGCGTTTCTGAATCGCGGGCAGAATCATGGCACGCCATGGTGTGAATGGAGCCTTGTATGTTAACAGAAGAGTGGAGCAGTATATGCCATTTTTTTCAAGAGATGCAACCACCGTAAGCCCTACTAGTATAACATGGCTGGAGCAATGAACAGCAGCCAGATGTGATAAAGGTTTCCCATGCTGGAATTATACCTCTTTTTATATAGGGGTTTATTTATAAAGAAATGGATCTGATGCTGAGCAAACATTTAATGTGTGTGCTGTTTTAAATTTCACAAATGAATTCACCACCAATGAATGTCTGGTGAACATCTTTTTTACTACTTTCTAAATATAATAACAAATGGTGCCACACCTCATACACATTAATATAACTGGACAAAAATGGTAATAAAATAAAATATAACAGCGACTGCAATTCCCCACTGTATACCAGCCTTCAAAAAATCCACTCGCCCATTTGCATTTTGCGAGTGGATTTTGAGGGCTGGCGAGTAGGGCTGCCTGGGACCTCGGGGGGGGGGGGGGGCGAGCACCGATGATCAGAGGAGAAGAGAGGAGAGCCGCACGCTGGATGATTGAGTAGTTGTTCAAAACAAAAAACATAAAAGTAGTGTCATTTCATGAGATCATTTTATGAGGACGGGTTTAGAGGCGGGCCATGGTAGGGGTTAGGCGGGCAACTGGTGGCGAGTAACCCTTAAGGCCTGGATAGTAGCTCAGGACTTGAAATTTTGAGCACTGCTGTATACAATAAATTGATTTTTTTTTTTTAAATCGATATTCCAGTCCACAATCTGTTGTCTTGACTTCAATATCTTCCACCTTATTATAGTGTTTATACGTTTATAAATTCCACCAATTGATTGCCAGTGCCACATGCAGATGCAATCCTTGGTGCCACTATTGCAGCACCATCACCTCATTGGTCTTCATTATTACTGCAGCTGCTAGTTTCCTTTCCAGTTTTATTGTACAACAGGCTAATTAAGGATGTTCTAATGTGATGTCGGCATAGGTGAATCCCCTGAAGATGTGCTTTTGCACAAAATGTGCTGGGCGGGGCCTATGTGCTGACATCATATCACCACTTCCGGTCCTGAGAACGGTGGCCATCTTTTGTAAGTTCGGCTGGTTTTAGATTTGTTTACCTGATGCTGAATTTACTTCTTAGGCATAAACACTATAAAAAGCGTTCTGTGGCTCTGTGTGGTGAGCATTTTTATTACAGCACCCTACCTGGAAGGCCAACCCCTGGTGGTGAAAAGTCCAAATCACTGGTAGTTGTCATAAGTAGATTTGGAGTTGATACATACTACATGCTATTTTCCTGAATTTACATGCAGCTGTCTTTCTGGTGAGTGCATAAGTGGTGGTGGTGGAATAGAGGCACCAAGGATTGCATCTGCATGTGGCACTGGCACTAATTGGGGGAATTTATGGAAGTATAAACACTGTATTAAGGTGGAACATATTAAAAGGGGTTGTAAAGGTTTGTTTTTTTTATTTTCCAAATAGGTTTCCTTAAGTTAGTGCATTGTTGGTTCACTTGCCTTTTCCTACGATTTCCCTTCTAAATGTTTTTTTTTCTTTGTCTGAATCTCTCACTTCCTGTTCCTCCTCAGTAAGCTTGCCCCCATCATCCAAGTCATTCTGGCTATGGGTTAGTCAGCGTGATCGCCCCCTTCCTTGGGACTACATCCCTGCGGGGAGACGCTGTGAAACACAAGGACTACAAACGCAGGGGTGTAGTCCCAAGGGAGGGGAAGAGTGCATGGACTAACCCCCAGCCAGAACGACTCGGATGATAGGGGCAAGCTTACCGAGGAGGAACAGTACCATCAATTCTCGACTCGACTATTCAAACTCCCTCTACTTAGGACTACCAAAATACCTGATCTTAGGCCTACAAGTCGTTCAGAACACAGCAGCTAGGTTGGTAACAGGAAAGAAAACCTGGGAATCCATAACCCCATCCTTGAGGGCCCTTCATTGGCTAACAGTAAAAAAAATCGGATCACATTCAAGACCCTCTGCCTTACCCACAAATGCGTACAAGGGAAGGCTCCTCAATACTTATGCGAGAAAATAAAACACTACACCACCCATCGCACTCTCCGATCATCTTACCAAAACCTCCTCTACATCCCCAAATACAACTACAAATCAAAGGGAGAATGAAGATTTGCAGCCCAAGGACCACGGCTATGGAACCCTCTACCAACGGACATCCACATGGAGGAAAACCTTTGGGCCTTCAGGAAAAAACTCAAGACCCACCTCTTCTGAACGATTAGGACGACGCCGGATGGGAAAATCGCTTTGAGGCGATTTAGTTCGCATGTGTAGCGCTATACAAGTTTTTTACTCACTCACTCACTCTGGAAGATTCAGACAAGGAAAAAAAACATTTAGAAGGGAAATTTAAGGAAAATGTAAGTGAACCAACAATGCACTAGCTTAAAGGAACCTATTTAGAAAAAAAATCAAAATAAACGTTATAACCCCTTTAAAGACAAGACAACAGATTGTGGACTGGAATATAGATTTTTTTGTTGATTTATGGAATAAAATGAGGAATTGCAGTCACTGTTATCATTCTATTTTATTAGCATATTTATTCACTTATATTCATGTGTATGGGGCACTGCACCATTTGTTGTATCATTTATTTTAAGCGTATGTATATTCACCTTGTTGTTAGCTTCCTGCACCTCTAAGTGCAGGCATTGTCACCAATTCAATTACTTTCTAAATATGCTACCTAGTGTCCAAGTAACTTAATCGTGAGCTCTGCCATGCAGGGCAAAAATAGGTTCAATTTAATATCAGTCCTACTAGAAACCATAATTAGTTTGATTTCAACAAATGGGGACAAATATCTGTCTTTTACGGAAAATAATTAGACATTTGACTTACCTTGTAACATCTGGCAGTTTGAATCTCAGATAGACAACAGGAATTCCTGTGAATTGCTCTGCCAGGTACAGCAACTCATAATTTGTCTCCAGATTGAGAGGAACGCACGTTGGGATACGCTACAACAGAGAACATAAAACATGAATGCAATCCACTCAACACAGTCAGAAACAACTGCTATTAAGCTGTTTTGCAATAAAAGTCAATAAGTAATTGCCTATGTATTTGAAATGTAAAATTTATATTTCTTCATTTATTTTTGCAAGATAATCAAGTGATTTCATTTTTTATTTCCGTCTGAATCCCACCAGTGACAATATCTGCTTGATATTTGTATATATTGTTTGTGTTTGAATATGTTATAAAATATATAAAATAGAATATATTTCCTCCAAGCACCTCAGTTTATTTCTATCATCCAAAAAACATACTGGTTGGTTAATTTGTGTCCCTGAAAATTCTCCCTTACAATATATATGAAATGCGTGGGGATGTTGGTGAGCTCCTTTGGGAGACAAGAGATAGGAATGCTCCAGTATACTCTAATGCCTCGTACACACGATTGGTTTTCCCGATGGTCAAAAGTCCGCCGGGAAAACCGAGAATCCAAGCTTCCGAAAAAGATGATTTCTTTGCCTTGGATAGAGTAGAGAACTCACCTGTCTAAAGTCAGGGGAAACACTCCCATAGACAGTTATCACAAGAAGAATTACCCTTAGGCCACGTACACACGATCAGACCGGTCCGATGAGACTGGTCCGACGGACCGTTTTCATCGGACCACGCTGAAGTGGCCTGATGGTCTGATGTGCGTACACACCATCAGTCCAAAATCCCATTGGGCCAGAACGCAGTGATGTAGAACACAACGACGTGCTGAAAAAACGAAGTTCAATGCTTCCAAGCATGCGTCGACTTGATTCTGAGCATGCGCGGGTTTTTGGTCCGATGCTTTTGTGTACTAACCATCGTTTTGGTCCGACGGACAGGTGTCCATCGGACAGATTTTAAAGCAAGTTTTAAAACTTTGGTCCGACGGACAACGGTCCGATAGGCCGTACACACGATCAATTTGGTCCGATGAAACTGGTCAACACTTTCTGTCCAGGTGACAATGGTCAGGATAAATATTGTATAAAAGAGTGGATCTCAGAAAAACAGACAACAATAAAAACATGACAGCACTTGTCGTCCTTCTGCCCAAAGTGGAAAAGTAACAGCTTGGCTTTAGGTACACTTTAAGGCTCACCTCACCAGATCTACTGTCTGTGGACATTATAAGGTTAATAGACACACGTATTGGTGAGTATAAGAAAAGTTATACTGTAAGCAGCAGGCAATGTGTCGGTGCCAGGCGTGGGATTTACACCCAAACGGGTGCCCTGAGCATCTTCTCACACATATGACAGGAAGAGAAACAACAAACAATGGCAGTAATCAAAAAGTGAGAAACCCTGACGGAGTGTGAACTTATTTATCAGCGAAGTGACTCTTCACATTGTGGTTATTACTCATAACTATGTGTTATCGCTGCAGGGATGAGACTAGGTGAGAACTGCCAAATACTGCTGTCACCTCCGCTTCTACTGGGATTTTCATCGATCAGGAAGGTTGCCCGAGATGGCATTTGTGCAAATATTGGACTGATTTTCTTTACAGTAAATCCATAACATCTTCGAAGGGTAATAATAAATAGGGTGACTTGTAAGAGTAACAATATATGGGGTGACGTGTAACAGTAACACATGTGATGTGATGATGAAGATAATAATAATAATAATAATAATAATAATAATACATTTAGAAACTCTGTCATGGCCGCTCTGTAGAATATAACAGCTGACAATGGAGGAGTAAATTTGCTTCACTGGATTAACCACTCCAACTCACACATCAGTATTCCCCTAATGGAGAAATGTTTATTTTTTAGACTTACAATTAAAGCAGTATTAACCCCAAAACCAAAAATGTAATATCTTGCAGCTTGCCAATCATTGGATGTAAGGTGGAAACGGAGATCAGTCCCTTGCTCCATAAACAAAGAGAATATGGAATCTCGGTACCAGTTTAGACAGTTTACACAAATTATTTTAACCACTTCAGCCCCGGACCATATTGCTGGTCAATGACCAGGCCACTTATTCTGATTCGGCGCTGCATCGTTTTAACTGACAATTGCGCGGTCGTGCGACGTGGCTCCCAAACAAAATTGGCGTCCTTTTTTTCCCACAAATAGAGCTTTCTTTTGGTGGTATTTGATCACCTCTGCGGTTTTTAGTTTTTGCGCTATAAACAAAAATAGAGCGACAATTTTGAAAAAAAATTGTATTTTTTACTTTTTGCTATAATAAATATCCCCCAAAAATATATATATAAAAAAAAAATTCCCTCAGTTTAGGCCGATATGTATTCTTCTACATATTTTTCGTAAGAATACACGTTTATTGATTGGTTTGCGCAAAAGTTATAGCATTTACAAAATAGGGGATAGTTTATGGCAGGGGTCTCCAAACTGCGGCCCGAGGGCCAGATGCGGTCCTTTGCTAGCCTTTATCCGGCCCTCAGGACTTTATTCCTCCTACTAATATGAGGCACTGTTCTTCCCACTGACTCCAACAAGGGGGCACTTTTTCTTCCACTGATACCAATGATGAGATACAATTACTCCTTATCCTACTGATCACAAACTATGAGCCCATATTTATTCTCACCAATGCTGGGCCCGGGGCTTTTTCTGCCCCCGCTGGCTACAATCCGGCCCTCCTAAAGCCTGAAGAACAATAAACTGGCCCTTTGTTTGAAAAGTTTGGAGAACCCTGATTTATGGCATTTTTATATATACAGTGCGGAAAATAAGTATTTTTCAGTTAGAGCTTTGAAGATGGGTCGAGGCTGGGTCTTCCAACATGACAATGACCCGAAGCACACAGCCAGGATAACCAAGGAGTGGCTCTGTAAGAAGCATATCAAGGTTCTGGCGTGGCCTAGCCAGTCTCCAGACCTAAACCCAATAGAGAATCTTTGGAGGGAGCTCAAACTCTGTGTTTCTCAGCGACAGCCCAGAAACCTGACTGATCTAGAGAAGATCTGTGTGGAGGAGTGGGCCAAAATCCCTCCTCCAGTGTGTGCAAACCTGGTGAAAAACTACAAGAAACGTTTGACCTCTGTAATTGCAAACAAAGGCTACTGTACCAAATATTAACATTGATTTTCTCAGGTGTTCAAATACTTCTTTGCAGCTGTATCATACAAATAAATAGTTAAAAAATCATAAATTGTGATTTCTGGATTATTTTTTTTTGGATTATGTCTCTCACAGTGGACATGCACCCACGATGACAATTTCAGACCCCTCCGTGATTTCCAAGTGGGAGAACTTGCAAAATAGCAGGGTGTTCAAATACTTATTTTGCGCACTGTATATATATTTTTTACTAGTAATGGCGGCGATCAGCGATTTTTATCGGTACTGCGACATTATGGCAGACACTTCGGACACTTTTGACACATTTTTGGAACCATTGGAATTTTTATAGCGATCAGTGCTATGAAAATGCATTCATTAGTATAAAAATGCCACTGGCAGGGAAGGGGTTAACACTAGGGGGCTAGGGAGGGGTTAATCATGTTCCCTGTATGTGTTCTAACTGAAGGGGGTTGGGACTGACATGGGGAAATGACAAATCGCTGTTCAAACATTGAATGAACAGGCGATGGGTAATTTCTCCCCTGACAGGACTGGGAGCTGTGTGTTTACACACACAGCTCCCGGTTCTCGCTCTGTAACGTGCAATCGCGTGTGCCCGGCGGTGATTCCGACTGCCGGGCACGCGCGTCAGGGGCGAGTGGGGGGCGCACGCGCCCCTATTGGCTGAACACCAAGATGACGTATAGCTACTTGATCTCGCCCAGCTGAGCCGACCTGCCACCGTATAACTGCGGCAGCTGGTCGGCAAGTAGTTAATAAAAAAATCTAGTTTTTATTTATACTAAAAGACATAACAATAGTATATCGTAACATGTTTAACAGATTCCATGCCAGAACATTATTCAAAATACAAAGTAACAATACATGTGTGTCACTAATACTTGATGTGCCCCCCTTAAAGAGGTTGTAAACTTAAAAAAAAAAACTGCAAGACAAAGGCATAATGAGCTAGTATGGATATATGGAAAGACTCCTGCGCTACCAAGGGGGATGGGTGGGAGTGGAATTGGGCTGGAAGGTGGACTGGGGATTCTGCAGCAGACTCCTGACACTCTGTCCTGGGCAGAGAGAAAAATGTATATGTAAAAGAAGGGGGTGTTGTCTGCGCTGAAAGTGAACAGGGGGGGGAGGAGGGGGGGGGGTGTGGGTGATAAGGGTGAATGGATGGGACGGGTGGCTGGATGGGTGGATGCAGGTGGGTTTAGGACAACATGATAACCAACATAATCGAAACAATGATGTGAATGAATAAACACATAAGGGTGATAACCAATAAATACAAAAATTATTACAATAATTATTACAATAAGGAAAAACCCAACACACTAGCCAGTGTAATGTGAAACCAGTGAAAAACAATCCTAAATCCAAACTATAAGACCAGAGAAAATTCCATGAGGAAATGCCTCTGGATGGAAAAAATATGAAATAAATAAAGTCTCTAGTGAAAAAACCCAAGAGTCCAGATAAGTCCAAATTGAAATGGTGGTGCCAGGAAAGGGTGACTGCAGAAAGCACCTCAGGTGGTCCCCAGCTCCTCACCTCAAGGCTATAGCTCGGATAGCCTGCAACAGCACCTCCCGGTGGAGGACAGTGATCCCTCGGCAGGGCAAGCAGCAGAGGCACTCCTCAGCGGTAAAGGTAAAGCAAAAAAGAAGAAAGCAAGTGAGTGACAATAAAAGACGTCTGGTAGGCAACTAGTGTCACTCGTACATCCACTCACCCCGGGGTGATGGATGATGGGCCTATCTCCCACGAACAGCGAGTTCGTACTTCTAATGGCAGATATCCTCTTCTAAGCTGGCCAGATGGTCACTCACAACAAGGGATCTCTCAGATGGCATACATGATAAAAGAAACAGACCATAGCGCAATCCCGCAAGGTAAAAAACACATTTAATAAAAAAATAAAACTCACATTTAAAACGATCCAAAAGGCACAAAACAAACAGACGTCAGGAACACACTGCGTCAGGCGTGTGGACTCTGTGGCTCCTAGGATCCCTACGCGTCTCGTCACACCTCGTGACTTCCTTATTCCTTTTATTGTCACTCACTTGCTTTCTTCTTTTTTGCTTTACCTTTACCGCTGAGGAGTGCCTCTGCTGCTTGCCCTGCCGAGGGATCACTGTCCTCCACCGGGAGGTGCTGTTGCAGGCTATCCGAGCTATAGCCTTGAGGTGAGGAGCTGGGGACCACCTGAGGTGCTTTCTGCTGTCACCCTTTCCTGGCACCACCATTTCAATTTGGACTTATCTGGACTCTTGGGTTTTTTCACTAGAGACTTTATTTATTTCATATTTTTTCCATCCAGAGGCATTTCCTCATGGAATTTTCTCTGGTCTTATAGTTTGGATTTAGGATTGTTTTTCACTGGTTTCACATTACACTGGCTAGTGTGTTGGGTTTTTCCTTATTGTAATAATTATTGTAATAATTTTTGTATTTATTGGTTATCACCCTTATGTGTTTATTCATTCACATCATTGTTTCGATTATGTTGGTTATCATGTTGTCCTAAACCCACCTGCATCCACCCATCCAGCCACCCGTCCCATCCATTCACCCTTATCACCCACACCCCCCCCCTCCTCCCCCCCTGTTCACTTTCAGCGCAGACAACACCCCCTTCTTTTACATATAATGAGCTAGTATGCATTGCATACTAGCTCATTATAAAATACTTACCTTAGAACGGTACCCTGGTCTGGATTAGTGTCGGCCCTCCGAGTACAGCGCAGACATCTTCCCTCGGAGTTACTTCCGGGTTCACGGCTCTGGTGTCATTGGCACTCCTGCACTTGCACGTGGGAGCCGCCGGTAACGGCATGACTCCTTTAGAAATGGCACCAGCGGCCTGTTTCTTCAGAGCGCATGCGTCCATGAAGTCAGCAGCAGTGCATATACTGAATATCTCCTAAACTAGGAGATATTCAAGGTACCTACAGGTAAGCCTTGTTAAAGGGTTACCCAGGGCCGATCCTGGGCGGGTGCAATGGGTGCCTGGCACCCAGGCGCCTAGAGGGGGGAGGCGCCGAGGAGTCAGAGTGCTTCCCTCCCTCCTCCTCTCCTTGACCAGGCTGTGCCAAAGCATTGTTATTTGCAGCCAAAACACAAGCACACGAGCACAGTAGCACTGTTAGCGGGTGGCGCCAGGAGCCAGGAGCCGCCGCCCGCTTACATTTTTAACTTGTGGTTTAATTTCGAGCGAGCGCTTCACTCCGTGGAGGTCGCGGACTACAATTCCCAGAAGCCACTGCGGCGCCGGTGGCCATCACGTTACTGACGTGCAGCCGGCGCCGTGGCTTCTGGAGTTGTAGTCCGCGACCTCCACGGAGTGAAGCGCTCGCTCGAAATTAAACCACAAGTTAAAAATGTAAGCGGGCAGCAGCTCCTGGCTCCTGGCGCCACCCGCTAACAGTGCTACTGTGCTCGTGTGCTTGTGTTTTGGCTGCAAATAACAATGCTTTGGCACAGCCTGGTCAAGGAGAGGAGGAGGGAGGGAAGCAGTAGCACTCTGACACTTCGCTCCCCTGCATGCTGAGGCTCCCGGTGGGTGATGTGAAGCTTCAAGGAAGGAGAGGAAACAAAAGTACAATTCCGAGTTTTACACTTCTGGCTGCAGTCAGTTCATGTAATTTACCCCAGCACAGGAGCATCGCCATCACACACCCCCCAGGAATGAAGGAGGCCATGCAAAGAAAGAGGACCTGTCCTGCTGAGCTGGCAGCTGCCATTGGACCATGGCGCCATGGCTGAGGTGAGAGACCCTGACCCCCACATGATCAATCTATTTCCCCCCTGCTGGGAGCTGTCCATTACCTGTGGGTCCTGCTGGAAGCTAGCCATGGCCTACAGGCCAGCAGGGCACACAGGTCATGACTAGCTCCCAGCAGGACCCACTGGTCCGCAGCCAGCCCCCCTACAGGACCCACTGGTCCGCGGCCAGCCCCCCTACAGGACCCACTGGTCCGCGGCCAGCCCCCCTACAGGACCCACTGGTCCGCGGCCAGCCCCCCCTACAGGACCCACTGGTCCGCGGCCAGCCCCCCTACAGGACCCACTGGTCCGCGGCCAGCCCCCCTACAGGACCCACTGGTCCGCGGCCATCCCCCCTACAGGACCCACTGGTCCGCGGCCAGCCCCCCTACAGGACCCACTGGTCCGCGGCCAGCCCCCCTACAGGACCCACTGGTCCGCGGCCAGCCCCCCTACAGGACCCACTGGTCCGCGGCCAGCCCCCCCTACAGGACCCACTGGTCCGCGGCCAGCCCCCCTCCAGGACCCACTGGTCCGCGGCCAGCCCCCCTACAGGACCCACTGGTCCGCGGCCATCCCCCCTACAGGACCCACTGGTCCGCGGCCAGCCCCCCTACAGGACCCACTGGTCCGCGGCCAGCCCCCCTACAGGACCCACTGGTCCGCGGCCAGCCCCCCTACAGGACCCACTGGTCCGCGGCCAGTCCCCCTACAGGACCCACTGGTCCGCGGCCAGCCCCCCTACAGGACCCACAGATCCGAGGCCAGCCCCCCGCAGGACCCACAGATCCGCATCCATCTTCCAGCAGGACCCACAGGCTGTAATTCCTGCTGGGAACTGTCTGCGGACCTGTGGTTCCTGCTGGCCCCCTGACCTGTGGTTCCTGCTGACCACACCACGTGACACCAACCCTAGCGATGCCACTGCTTGTGTTTGTCTCGCACATTGCACAAGCTTTGGTCTAAAATTCCTGGCGGCACTGTAACAAATCCCACCTCCTGTGAGATAGACGGAACATTGATCCAATGCAGTAAAATTTAATCGGTGTGACGTGTATCATAGAAGCCACAAGCTGGTCTAGGAGGCGGGACTTTGTTACAGTGGCTGCTCGGGAGATTCAAATCCAAGCTCTGTGACAGCAGGAGATCGTCACTGCTCTGTGTGATCCAGGAGCACTGACAGGCTGCAACTGGTGTGCACCTATGAGCTGGATTTGGTAGGAACTCGTAGTTTGCATTTGATGGGCGCTGATGGGGCTGCAATTGGTGGGCACTGGTAGGCTACATTTGATGCATTGATTTCTAGTATAATTTCCGCAGTCTCTGACCATCTCTTGTATCATGCCTGCAGTCTCTGACCATCTCTTGTATCATGCCTGCAGTCTCTTACCATCTTTTGTATCATGCCTGCAGTCTCTTACCATATTTTGTATCATGCCTGCAGTCTCTTACCATCTCTTGTATCATGCCTGCAGTCTCTTACCATCTCTTGTATCATTCCTGCAGTCTCTTACCATCTCTTGTATCATTCCTGCAGTCTCTGACTATCTCTTGTACCATGTCTGCAGTCTCTGACCATCTCTTGTACCATGTCTGCAGTCTCTGACCACCTCCTGTATCATGTCTGCAGTCTCTGACCATCCCTTGTACCATGTATGCAGTCTCTGACCATCCCTTGTACCATGTCTGCAGTCTCTGACCATCCCTTGTACCATGTCTGCAGTCTCTGACCATCTCTTGTACCATGTCTGCAGTCTCTGACCATCTCTTGTACCATGTCTGCAGTCTCTGACCATCTCTTGTATCATGACTGCAGTCTCTGACCACCTCCTGTACCATGTCTGCAGTCTCTGACCATCTCCTGTATCATGTCTGCAGTCTCTGACCATCCCTTGTATCATGTCTGCAGTCTTAGACCACCTCCTGTATCATGTCTGCAGTCTCTGACCATCCCTTGTACCATGTCTGCAGTCTCTGACCATCCCTTGTACCATGTCTGCAGTCTCTGACCATCCCTTGTACCATGTCTGCAGTCTCTGACCATCCCTTGTACCATGTCTGCAGTCTCTGACCATCTCTTGTACCATGTCTGCAGTCTCTGACCATCTCTTGTACCATGTCTGTAGTCTCTGACCACCTCCTGTACCATGTCTGCAGTCTCTGACCATCTCCTGTATCATGTCTGCAGTCTCTGACCATCCCTTGTATCATGTCTGCAGTCTCTGACCATCTCTTGTATCATGTCTGCAGTCTCTGACCATCTCTTGTATCATGTCTGCAGTCTCTGACCATCTCTTGTACCATGTCTGCAGTCTCTGACCATCTCTTGTATCATGTCTGCAGTCTCTGACCATCTCTTGTATCATGTCTGCAGTCTCTGACCATCCCTTGTATCATGTCTGCAGTCTTTGACCACCTCCTGTATCATGTCTGCAGTCTCTGACCATCCCTTGTACCATGTCTGCAGTCTCTGACCATCCCTTGTACCATGTCTGCAGTCTCTGACCATCTCTTGTACCACGTCTGCAGTCTCTGACCATCTCTTGTACCACGTCTGCAGTCTCTGACCACCTCCTGTACCATGTCTGCAGTCTCTGACCACCTCCTGTACCATGTCTGCAGTCTCTGACCATCTCCTGTATCATGTCTGCAGTCTCTGACCATCTCTTGTATCATGTCTGCAGTCTCTGACCATCTCTTGTATCATGTCTGCAGTCTCTGACCATCTCTTGTACCATGTCTGCAGTCTCTGACCATCTCTTGTATCATGACTGCAGTCTCTGACCATCTCTTGTATCATGTCTGCAGTCTCTGACCATCTCTTGTATCATTTCTGCAGTCTCTGACCATCTCCTGTACTATGTATGTAGTATGTCTACCAGACCTCCTAACAGAAGCCCTCTCTATGTCCATCAGAGAGACCCCCCCAGGTCCCATTAGTGTATTCTCTTGCTGTAATTTGTTTATTGTTAAGAGATCATTGGAGGATCCCAGGATAATGAAGACTTCTTAGGGAAGCATCTCTGTGTTTGAGTCGTTGCCATAGAAATATTTGTAACGGGGAGGAGTTAGTAAGATGACCACGCCCATGCGGGGGCGCCAGAAATATTTCTGCACCCAGGCGCCTGTGACCCTAGGATCGGCCCTGGGCTTACCTGTAGATAAAAGTGGTGTAACAGGGTTTACAACCACTTTAAGGGGAACAGAGGTATAGTGGGTCCTAACAGGTCATGTATTCCTCAACATGTTTCGTGGAAATCTACTTCTTCATCAGAATAGTGTTTTTAATGAGTTATTCACATAGTAATCAAAAATAAAGCATGTAGAAAATGTACACCATGATATACAACTAGTATTCCATGATGAGTAATACAAGACGCATGAGGAGATTTTTTTTATAAAATTATTTGTGTAAACTGTCTAAACTGTTACCGAGATAGTCCATATTCTCTTTGTTTATGAAACACCAGCAGGGGCCTGGTCTCCATTCCCACCTTTCTTGCAATTACTCTTGGATGATATCTTACTCAATCTATTTGTTTTGAGGCCTAGCTTTCAAACATTGGATGTGATGACTGCATTAGATTTCTTTTTTTTAACCTTTTTCCCCCTGTTTTTACCTGGTGATCTGACCAGTAACACCTCTCCTGTGTTAGAGTGCCTCCACTCTGGATGAAGGAGAGGGGGGGGGGGGGTGTTGGTTGTGGTAAGATGTACTTGCAGATTTAGATACACCAGGGTTTAAGGGTTCACTGAATGGTGGACCACGGTCTGAACCCAGACCAAATGAAAATCCTGTCCAGACTGCAGCTGTGCTACTTATCAGCCTGGGCGTTCTCTCTCAGGTCTCCTACCCAGCTACCACACTGGACCATTTCGCTGGCCAAAGACCAGGCTACTTTTTGCGATTCGGCACTGCTTTGCTTTAACTGACAATTGCGCGGTCAGTGCAACGTGGCTCCCAAACAAAATTGAAGTCCTGTTTTTCCCACAAAAAAAGCTTTCTTTTCGTGGTATTTGATCACCTCTGCGGTTTTTATTTTGTGTGCTATAAACAAAAATAGAGTGTCAACTTTGAAAAAAACAATATTTTTTACTTTTTGCTATAATAAATATCCCCAAAAAAGATATAAAAAAGTTTAGGCCAATACGCATTCTTCTACTTATTTTTGTAAAAAAAAAAACACAATAAGCGTTTATTGATTGGTTTGTGCAAAATTTAGAGCTTTTACAAAATAGGGGATATCACCAAAAAATACATCATTTTTTTTTCCTAAGTTTAGGCCGATACGTATTCTTCTACATATTTTGGGTTAAAAAAAAATCGCAATAAGTGTTTATTGATTGGTTTGCGCAAAAGTTCTAGCATCTACAAAATAGTTTTATGGCATGTTATTAAAACATTTTTTTTTACTAGTAATGACGGCTAAAAGCGATTTTTATCGTGACACCATTGTCATTTTTACAGCGATCAGTGCTATAAATACTGATTACTGTAAAAATGACACCTGCAATGAAGGGGTTAACCTGTAGAGGGCGCTGAAGGGGTTAAATGTGACCTAGGGAGTGCTTTTAACTGTTAGGCGGCGTGGCTTGCCGTGACACGTCACTGATCGCTGTTCCCGATGACAGGGATCAGACGATCAGTGACAGTGTCACTAGGCAGAACGGGGAGAGGCATGTTTACACTTGCTTCTCCCCGTTCTGCAACTTTGTCACCACACGACCAGCAAATTAAAGGGGACGTATATATATATATGCCCATTTGCCCAGCCGTGCCATTCTGTCGACGTAAAAGTGTGTGTGGCGGTCAGCAAGCGGTTGACATAAAAAGTTGGTCATTGTGATGTGTAAAGGGAGCACTGAGATGTGTAAAGGGGGCACTGTGACTGACTCATACATGCTCCCCCGCTAAGAAGTGACCACCCATAACAAGATCAAAATTGGAAACATTTTAAAAAGTGGTTTGGAAAACAAGCAACATTTCTAGGGGCGGGAGAGAGGGACTGCACTAATCAATTGCAATAAAAAAGTAAAAATTATATATTTCTATTGATTAGTGCACTCCCTCGCTCCCTATTTGTTGAGCTTTAAGTTTTGCCTTAAACTTTTTGCTTTGTGACTTGGGGGGGGGGCACAACTTCACCTAAGGAATATGCGGTTTTACCTGAAGGAATTATTAATGTAATAGCGCAACATAAAATAAACCTACCAGCAAATTCTGAAATATCATCATCAAATGGCGCTAGAAGCTCTGTTTAACCATCTGTCGACCAGCTGCCCTCATTATACAGCGGCAGGTTGGCTAGTTTCCGCAAATCGCCATAGGTGTACGTCGGCTCTTTTAAGAAACATAGTAGGTGCGTGCACACCCACTGCACGTTAGGGGACCCAATGCGCTTGGCTGGCGGCCGCGATTTTCGACGGCCTAACGCGATCACACGAAAGAGAGCCAGAACGGGGATCTGTCAATGTAAACAGAAAGATCCCCGTTCTGACAGGGGAGGAGAGAGAGATCTCCTCCAGTCGGTCCCATCCCCCCACAGTTAGAAACACCTCCCAGGGAACACATTTAACCCCTTAATCACCCCCCAGTGAAAGCCCCTTCCCTGCCAGTGACATTTACACGGTAATCAGTGCATTTTTATAGCACTGATCGCTATATAAATGTCAGTGGTCCCAAAAAAGTGTCAACGGTGTCCGATCTGTCCTCCGCAATGTTGCTGCAATATTTTGTAGACGCTATAGCTTTTGCGCAAATCAATCAATATACGCTTATTGCAATTTTTTAACAAAAATATGTAGAAGAATACATACTGGCCTAAACTGATGAAAATGTTATTTTTATTTTTTAATTGGGGGATATTTATTATAGCAAAAAGTTAAAAAATATCATTTTTTTTTTTCAAAATTGTCACTATATTTTTGTTTATAAAAACAGCGCAGAGGTGATCAAATACCACCAAAAGAAAGCTCTATATGTGAGGAAAATAAGAACATCAGTCAGCTAAAGTGACGTAGTGTCGTATTGCAAAAAATGGCCTGGTCATTAAGGGAGAAAATATTCCAGTCTGTAAGCGGTTAAAAAAAACTCAGTTTAGGGAAGAAATTAATAAAATACATTTATGGAGAAATGCATAATGTTAAACTTTTTAAACAGTTCTAACCTTCCCTATTGCATCATTTTGTTACCTTATGCTGTATCAAGTTTAATGAAAATATGCATACATCAATTTTTTATTAATTTTTTGCACATTTATAAAATGTATTATATGTGAACTAAATATGATCCACAAGATGGCGCTGTTGGGCTTTTACACATTTTCATTATCAGACAGGTTTTATGTACACTTTATTATATCAACAGTAAATTAAAACCTTACTTGATGTATTATTTCCTTATACTAATTAGAACATTGATATCACCCCCAAACCTTGTCTGAAGATACTGTATCACCAAACAAGTACATATTAAAGCGACCAGATATTTCTAGATACTGTCACAAAAAAAATCTTACTGAAAGACAAGGTTACTTAGCATTAATATTCATATTTTAATTTAGTCAGTAAAATTTGGGTGAGTCTGATAACTAAATATATAATAATATTAAATGCTGAAAATAACAGACACACCGGTCACAAGGTCTCATTTCCTGACGTGAGACATTATGGCCTTTATTTAATAATAAGCATAATAATGCCTCTGAAAATCATTATTAAAAGGACTACCAATTGTATAGTTTTCATAAATAGGTTTATATAAAGAAGATTTAATAAAATTTATGAAGATGTAATATATATATATATATATATATATATATACACACACACATTATATCTGCAACTAACAATTATTTTTATAATTGATTAGTTGGCTGATTATCGTTTTGATTAATCAGTAAATTGGTTAAAAACCTAAAAAAATAAAATTGGGTGGTGTATAGATTAGTTGATATATAAAAGTAAAAAAAAGAAAAAGACAATGGCCCGGATTCACGTAGCACTTACGCCGACGTATCTACAGATATGCCGCGTAACTACTAATGTGCGCCGTCGTATCTATGCGCCGGACCCAGAAACTAAGTTACATCGAAAAATAGGCTTCTTCTGACCCTCGTAACTTTCCTACGCCGGCGTATCGTGGGCACATATTTACACTGGATGCATATGGATGTTTCGATTCAGATATGCAAATGAGGGAGCTACGCCGATTCACGAACCTAGATGCGCCCGGCGCATGTTTTAAGCGATTTGCGTAAGGGTTACGTCCAGCGTAAAGTTATTCCTCATATAGGAGACACAACCCATGCAAAGGTATGGACCAGGGAACAGCCGTCGTATTTTACATCGTTTACGTAGTACTACGTGAATAGGGCTGGGCGTAGGTTACGTTCACGTCATAGGTAGTGATTCGACGTATATCTTGGGCAGTTATTTCGACGTGGTTGTACGCATGCGCACGGGGATACGTTGCATGTGCCGTTCAAATACATGGATGACGCTCAGCCCATCATTTGCATGGGGTCACGCTTCATTACCATGCATCACGCCCACTTCCAGCCCACTTCCACCTACTTTGACTTACGTTGGCTTACGCCAACGAATATACGGTACGCCAGCGCAACGCTGGGTGCATTTTCTTTGTGAATTTCATACTTGCCTCTCAACGTTGCGCCGCCGTAGCGTAAAGAAGATACGCTACAGCGGCATAAAGATGCGCCGATGTATGTGAATCCGAGCCTATTTCTTCTTGAATTTATATGCAGTGGTAAATATAAATAACCAGCTATATGGTTAGAGAACAACATTTCTAATCAACTGAGTATAACAGATAGAAGATAAATGGGGTCTACAAAAAGTTTAACTACTTCAATACCGGGCACTTAAAAAAAAAAAAATCGTCGTTTTCGTTATAAAATTGTGTTTTCAATAGTTCATTAATTTCTCCTACCTCTTTTAGGTTATTTTGACTCGCTAAAATCGAGCAAACGCTATCTTCTTCCATTTTCGCTATAACTAAATATCACCTTTTATATTCTCCTATCATGATTATTAGGGTTGTCCCGATACCACTTTTTTAGGACCGAGTACAAGTACTGATACTTTTTTTCATGTACTCGCCGATACCGAATACCGATACTTTTTAAATGCAGCCACGTGTCCCCAAATGCAGCCATGTCCCTCTGAGTTCAGCCATGGTCCCTCTGAGTTCAGCCATGGTCCCTCTGAGTTCAGCCATGGTCCCTCTGAGTTCAGCCATGGTCCCTCTGAGTGCTCCGCACTCCACCCCGCACTCAAAAAAAAAAAAAAATTATTCTATTTAGGTATCGGGATTATTCGCGCGAGTACAAGTACTAGCGCAAATACTCGGTATCGGTCCCGATACTGATACTAGTATCGGTATCGGGACAACCCTAATGATTATATATGATTGTTATTATTGATAGCTAGAATAACATCACTAAACTGTTATGATAAATGAAATGTTACACTAAGGAATACTCCTTACATTTGGTTCTATATACTTCATGAGAGAATCATAGTTATAACTGCCTTTTTTATTTCATTTTTTTCATTGTATTGTACTAATATGAATGGTATTATTCCTATGACCTTTGTTATGCCTTATGAAAACATAATAAAATATTCAAACAGAAAATTGTGTTTTCTCCTTCCCTGACAGGCACAGATAAGGCTGCGCTAACGGGCACTGATGAGGCAGAACTGATATATAGAATTGATTGTCACAGATAGGCGGCACTGATGGGCACCGATAGGTTTCACTGAATGGCAGCACTGATGGGCCCTGATAGGCAGCACTGATAGCCGGCACTGATGGACACTAATAGTTGGCACTGATAGGCAGCACTAATAGATGGCACTGGATAGGCAGCACTGATAAGGAACTACTGATGGGCATTACTGATTGGCACATTTATTGACACTGATTAAGACATTTATGGTTACTGATTGGGACTTTGATGGGCACTGACAAGTGTTACTGATGGGGCACAGACTGGCAGCTGATGGACACTGATTGGCAGCTGATGGGCATCTCTGATGAGGGCTGGGCTGATAATCAATGTGCTGATTATCAATGCGGACACCCCCCCCCCCCTGACAGAATGAGCTGCCGATCGGCTTTCCCTTCCAGTGCAAACCAAGGAAAGCCATTTATCAGCACTTCCTGGTTCACGCTGTGATCAGCTGTGATTGGCCACAGCTAATCACATGTTAAGAAGCCTCCATCAGAAGCTCCTTATCACGAACGGAGATGCAGTGTGTCAGAGTGAGAACCATGGAGAACCATTGAGATGGGCGTTTGTGAGAGGGTCACAAACTCATCCTTGAAGAGGAAGTAAACCCTAATGGGTTTTATTTCCTCTTTATTTCCCTGCAATGGTAAAGCATAATGGGCAACTATGCGACTGGCCGGAGTCATGGCCTTACTCCTGCACGCAACCGTGCCCTTTTTAATGTGCAATTGCGCCGATGATGTTGGCGCAAGGGTATATTGTAAATATCTCCTAAACCATGCAGGTTAAGGAGATATTAACAGCATCTACAGGTAACCTTTAATATAGGCTTATCTGTAGGTAAAAGTGGTTGTACAGAGTTTATAGCCACTTTAATGTGGATGTACACCTGATTCATGACATTTTACTTAAGCACATATATCTGTAATGTTTTCTTATCTTTCTCCAAAGCACTGGGTTCTGTGTCTTTTGCCGTTTCGTTGGCCTGTTATCAGTATAATAACTTCTGACAAGGTGGGAGGTTGCTATAAATAAATTAGTAGAGAGCTTGTCTTGTCACAGCACAACTCTGCACATTACTTCATTCCTTTGCCTATGTGGAGTAGGGGGTGTGTGCCTTTCTTCCAATCAGCTGTTTTGGCTGTATGCCAAGAATCCACTCTCAGTGCTGAACAGGCAGAGAAAATCTCTTACACAATGGGGGTTATTTACGAAAGGCAAATCCAGTTTTCACTGCAAGTGCACTTTCAAGTGCAGTCACTGTAGATCTGAGGGGGGCATGCAAGGAAAATAAAAAACAGCATTTTTGCTTGCACATAATTGGATGATAAAATCAGCAGAGCTTTCCCCAATTGTAGAGCTTCTCTTCAGATCTACAACGATCTGTGGTGGCTGGTGCTCAAAATTTTTGGGGGGGCGCAAAGGAAAAAAAAAATTGCAGTCTCACTGTGCCCAAACGCAGCCACTGTGCCATCAATTGTCACCACTGTGCCATGCCATTAAACGCAGCCACTGTGCCATCAATTGTCACCACTGTGCGATGCCATTAAGCGCAGTCAGTGTGCCATCAATTGTCACCACTGTGCCATGCCATTAAACGCAGCCACTGTGCCATCAATTGTCACCAGTGTGCCATGCCATTAAACGCAGCCACTGTGCCATCAATTGTCACCACTGTGCGATGCCATTAAGCGCAGTCAGTGTGCCATCAATTGTCACCACTGTGCCATGCCATTAAACGCAGCCACTGTGCCATCAATTGTCACCAGTGTGCCATGCCATTAAATGCAGCCACTGTGCCATCAATTGTCACCACTGTGCCATGCCATTAAACGCAGCCACTGTGCCATCAATTGTCACCACTGTGCGATGCCATTAAGCGCAGTCAGTGTGCCATCAATTGTCACCACTGTGCCATGCCATTAAACGCAGCCACTGTGCCATCAATTGTCACCAGTGTGCCATGCCATTAAATGCAGCCACTGTGCCATCAATTGTCACCACTGTGCCATGCCATTAAACGCAGTCACTGTGCCATCAATTGTCACCACTGTGCCATGCCATTAAACGCAGCCACTGTGCCATCAATTGTCACCACTGTGCCATGACATTAAACGCAGCCACTGTGACATCCATTGTCACCACTGTGCCATGCCATTAAACGCAGCCACTGTGCCATCCATTGTCACCACTGTGCCATGCCATTAAACGCAGCCACTGTGCCATCAATTGTCACCACTGTGCCATGCCATTAAACGCAGCCACTGTGCCATCAATTGTCACCACTGTGCCATGCCATTAAACGCAGCCACTGTGCCATCCATTGTCACCACTGTGCCATGCCATTAAACGCAGCCACTGTGCCATCAATTGTCACCACTGTGCCCTTTAATGGTCGCCGCTGTGCCAATTGTCCCCACTGTGCCCTGTAAATTGCTTTCTCCCCCCCCCCCCCCCCCGGCACTTACCTTTACTGGAGTCAGGCATCCACGTCCCACGATGTCTTCTCCCGCCCTTGATGACTGACAGGCGTCTAAGCCAATCAGGTTACCGGTAGCCAGAACCGGCCAACCTGATTGGCTGAGACGCCTGTCATCTTATCCAAGGGGCGTACAGTCTGTGCGCTCCGAGAATAAGCTTCCGGGACCTGAAAGCTGTACTAGGAAAGCCTATCAGGGCTGTTGGCTCTGATAGACATTTCCTGACGCCAACATGGCAGCATACTAGTGATAGAGCTCCGCCTCTTGACCACTCCCTCAGGACCAGTGAATAGCATAAATTAAGGCATGGTTAGCCGCCACCCCATTCTTCTTTTTTTCCTCATACCTCACGCACCAGTGAAGAGTAAGCAGTACTATGTCCCCCCTCTGCCTCAGTGCAGTAGCCGTCTGGGTTGAGCCTCTCCCAGTGCGAAGTCCCAGCGCTCAGGCTGCTAAACGCGCTATAGTCTGGGAGCCCCTTCTGTGGGTCTTATTGGGGCCCCTGCAGTGTTTCCTCTTTAGGAACGAAATCTGCTTTTACAATTGATAACTGCAGCGCTTGTGGAATATGGAGGGGCCAGCTGTGCTTTATCTCTCTTGGCCCCTTGTGCCATACAGGGTCACCTGTACCTTTTACCTATATCACCCTTTTTTGTCTTTCATTACCTTTCTTATTCACTGCTTCAGCAAAACAAACAGAAGACACTACAGGCTTGTCTTCTAACACAGGTACGGAGATAGGAAAGGTTCAGTCTCTTTAGCCAACATATTGATATATAGACAAAGTACATGGCTATAGCCAGAGCTATAGTCTTTGATATGGTTTTGCTCACCCCAGTAGGTATACAATCCAACAATGGATCCTCTCACACATCATGCTGCTGTCTGTCTGTCTCTCTCTCTCCATACACACAACTCATCTCTGACATGTTCAGCTCAGCTGACAATCAGGTCTGAAAGGGAAATTCTTACCCTATTCAGTTAACCCCTTCTTAACACGCCCAGACTCACCCTGTGCAGGTAGATATGTCTGTGTGTATGTATGTGTATGTATGTGTATGTATGTGTATGTATGTATGTGTATGTATATATATGTATATATATATATGTGTATATATATATATATATATATATATATATGTAATGTGTGTGTGTGTATAGGTGTATATACAGATGTAGGTGTATGTAGCTAAATCAGGAAAGAAAGTGGAATTCTTTCTCCTATGTCTACTCCTGCTACTTCTATCGCTTTTCAGCTATCCTTACCTCAGCTGGCCGTCCCATTTCTCCACAGATAAAGACTCAGTTACTGCTCATAATACAAAGACCCTCAACAACTAGGATGGGGACCACCATATAGGTAAGTTTTCAGAAAAGAGTGCCCTCTTGTGCGGATTGCTTTGATTTGCTTCAGCCCCGCATGCCCACGCTCTCAAAAGAGCCAGGCCAGCGAAACACAGACGTTCTTCAGGGGAGCATAGCCTGGAGGGCGCCCCCACTCAGGAGAAAATTTCCAAGGAAGACGTCTTTGCTCCTCTTCCCCAGAGCCGGTGCCCCAGCAAGAGTCCTGCAGGGCCTATGGCACAGTACCTATGCCCAGGAAGCTGGTGAGTAGACACTGCCTGGAGGAGTATGCAGCTAACAGGTAATGCCAAATGTCTTTATTATTGATAAGAGTGGCACAAGATTCTGTTTTGAACTCACCTTAATTACCTGAAGCTACTGTTACACTTGTATTGTAAACTGTTGTAGACTGTTGCCATAGGAGACAGCGTTCCTATCAGTGCAGATGTGGCATCTTGCTGGATGTTTTTACTGCGTGGCTGTCATTCTGTAGAAGTCTTAGAGTCTGCCGGGTTGGTGTTGCGGCTTCCTAAGGGTGTCCTGGCCCTAATCCTCTCTCCCAGAGTTCTGTTGAGGAGAGATGGAGTCGCTTTGCAGACTGAGGCCCTGACATATGGTTCAGAGCCCGGATTGTCCTGGTGAATCCTGGACAGGTGGCACACCTTAGGTGTCTGACGCCCATAAAACTACTTTGCACTGCACCCATTATACCTTTATGACCCACTCTATGTGAAGGGATGTCAGCGACTCGTGGTTCTCGTTAGACTGAAGGTGGCCTGGGTCCTTGTTACATATATTACAGATACAGCAGTCTGCTACTCAGGATATGGAGGCTTCACAGGAAGTCCCACATAGTTTCTTTTTAAACCACTGGAAAAGCATCCTGGCACCTTGGTTATGGTTGAGACCCTGTGCTAAGTATTGCTTCCTAGAAACAAAAGTGGGAAAGAATGGAAAGATGTTGGAGAAAAATGCCCATATAAACAGGCTGTCAAAACTGTATACCCTGAACAAGCTAAGGGTCAACCTGCTCCTACATACTGTAGCATCTGCAGGTACCAGCAATAACCAGCCCATGTGTTGGGCGAGTATAATGGGGATGGTTTAATTATTATCAACCAGCTGCTGCACTTGCAGGACTCTGAGGAGAGTGGCAGGATCTGCATCCCTTTAGGCAGGATTTCCTTTTGAGTATCTTGCCAAAAATGACATTTTTTGTAGCAGTGGGTGCAACAAAAATAAATAAATAAATAAAAGTCTGACTTGTACCTTAGTGCAGACTTCTCTGAAAAAAATCTGTCACACAAGTGCATGCCCAAACTCTAGGGCTCAGTTTCCTTTAGTGCGACATGAGACTGGAAGGTCACATGACAGACCTCTGGGGAAAAATCAATCACACAAGTACATGCCCAGACTCTAGGGCTCAGTTTCCTTTAGTGCGACTTGAGACTGGAAAGTCGCATGACAGGCCATTCCCCATAATTTCCAATAAGTATTGTTTATATCTGTGCAACTTCAAGTGGCATCAACTTCAAAATAGTCCCTGCACTACTTTGGTTCCACTTTGATGCTACTTATACAGGCATTGTTTCCAGTCGCATCAAAATTGCAGCAAAAAAAAAAAAAAAAAAATGCAAAAATCGCAGCAAAATCACGCGACTTTGGGGTTGCAATAGTGAAGCCTTGAGGTAAGACCTAGAGGGCACACTTTACGTGTTTCTGGACAGCATATGGTACATGTCCTTGGATGAAGGTATCAGGCACTCATGGTCACTTCAGGAAATTCCCCACTGCTCCTCCAGACCATTTCTCTCCCACGCATATGCCAAGTCCACCACAACAGGTGTGCTGCTACAATGCTTACAATACTACAATACACTTCAGACTCAAGGGATTGCAGGTTTTCTATACAATCCTGTTTGGAGTTTGCAGGGGATGTTGGCTGATGTCCAGTAGCAGATCGGAAGAGGTCAAACCCTTCTGGGTCCTCTTTGAGATCTTTAAGCTGAAGTACATTAAACAGTACAACCACATGGCTGGATGCTGTTGCTGGATTGTCAGGATGCCTATCCTATCCTCACACCTTAGAGGGAAAGCAAAACCAATGGTCTCCATCCTAATGGTTAGTGTACCCTGGGGGTGCTCTAGTTCCCCTTATTTCTACAGAGGAAATGGTGACAGTCGGGAACAGGATTCTGAGGAAGTATACTTCCGCTTATTTGATGGTTTCTCAGTGCTCATCTGGGCACAACGTCATCATGCATACAGATGATTCCTGGGGTGCATGGGCACCTGCGCAAATTTACATTTCAAGAATTCTACAAGGGAGGAAACAGGATCGAACACCGTTAATAACAGTGTTACTCGTTATAAGTAGCGATCCATCATGATGAAAAGTCCTAGAGCAAGTCTCGGTCCGTTAGGACCTTTACACTGGAGAATTGCTATGAATCATGTCTACAAGACACTCGGGAAGATGCACTGTGAGGGACTTTAGGTCAAGGCAGGCGGAGATTCCCAGCCAAGGAGGGTAATCTTGAACGCGCTGGGGTTCAAGCAGCCCCTTTTATCACTTCAGCCTTACTACAGAGTCAAGGAAGACCAGTCTCCTTGCAGTTGAGCAACAGGGCAGTAGTTGCCTATATTCAGCTCCTGGGTGAAACTCACGGCAATATGCTAGTGAGAGAGCTAAAACCCATAACGCCTGGGATGGAAGATCCCCAGCAAAATTCCAGATGCAGTTTACCTCTCAGCAGATTTTTTGAACAAGTACAAGCTTCCCAGAGCACAACGAGGGTCTAGGTCCCAGGTCTTCTCTGACCTGGTCCACAAGTGGGGCCTACCACAGACAGACCTCCTCGTTTCCCAGAGTAATCGCAAACTTTGGGTATGTCTGACTTTGTTTCCGCAACACAAGGCGCAGGGGGCAGATGCTCTGATCTCTCCATGGGACTGCAATGAGTGAAGGAGTGAGTGAAAAACCTGTATAGCGCTACACCTGCGAACTAAATCACCTCAAGGCGCTTCTTGTATCCATTGTCTTCCTTATCCCTCAGAAGAGGTGGGTCTTAAGTTTCTTCCTGAAGGCCCGATGGTTTTCTCCCATGCGGATGTCCGTTAGCAGAGCGTTCCATAGCCATGGTCCTTGGACATAGTTGTCATAGCCAGTCCTCCATATTGACAGAGCTGTATCCTGGCCTAGGCCAACAAGGCCCAGGCCTAGGGCAGCACTTTGCAGGGGGGCAGCATGAAAAGATTCCCTGCCGGCTTGCGCTACACTGTCACTGAAAATTAGTCTAGCGCCCCCATTAAGCGGCCGCGCTGCTTCTAGTATGCGGACGGCCGGCATTCCACAACTGTGGGGGAGGGGCCGTTTCCAATTTTGACTGTTTTGTCATCCTGGACCACAAACCTTCCTCACTGTGCTATATGTTTCTGCTGCACCGTCTACTTAAAGTAGAACTATAGGCAACACTTTTACCATCCCTGTCCCAATGCAAAGATTTCCTTTCAATTCCTGCTCTATGGGCAACTCTGTTACTCTGGTTTCACTACAGAGTGATCTCTACTTTGTTGTGTGCGAGAAGACATTCTACTTACAACATCTAGGCCTAATTCTGGAACAAGTTTGCTTTTTCTTGGTAGCGCGAGACATTCACCCTACTGCCCTTTCAGTGCCAGCTGTTCTATACTTCCTCCACGCCTTAACCTATCCTCGCATAGCTCATGAGCGTCGCTTTATCGGCAAAAACACATTTAAATTGGCCATGAATCCTTCAGTTTGTACAACTTTTGAGTTTTTGGAGAGTAGGTCTCCACGGAAAATATATATTGGAGCTGCAGGTTCTCATATCCGTTCAACCGTTCATTCTAACAGAGCAGTGTCCGGTTCAGGCCATCACTTATAAGGCAGTATCAATTGCAAGAACTTTAGGCAGGAGGTTATTGGATATTCAAGCTCTTGGAGCTTCAAAGTAAAAAAATATATAATGTATATTCTTTTCTTTCCAAAAGGAGTAGAGTTGGCCTTGTAGATCATCTTGCCACAAACATGGCAACAGACTGCTATTTAACAGACAGCTGGACATTGCCTAAATTTCCAGAACATCACACAGGAAAGTCTCACAAACTGATAATTTTCATAACTTTAAAGTAGTATCGGTCCACAATTGTCCCTTCCAGGTCATCTAAACCTTTTGTCATTCCAGCTGGGAATCAAGGGAAAGAAGTTACTGCCTGGACCCTAGCAGGCTCGGTTGTTCATATAGGACTAGGGGTTGCAAGCCTCCGTCAGCGGTGGCGGAGCACTCTACCAGAGCAGTTGAAGCCTCATAGGCAACACATTCAAAATAATCTATGGTGCCCATCTGTAGAGGGGTATCGTGGTCTTCCCAACATTCCTACTCAAACTTGACAGAATAGACCCGGGGGTCCTGTCATCAGGGAACTTTGTAGGAAGAACTATTCAGTCCTCTGTCTCATCCTAATTAGAGGATTGGTTGGACAAGTAGATCCCACCCTGTCAGCTAGTTATTTATCACTAGTATGCTGCCATGTTGGCGTCAGGAAAATGGAAAATTGTATCAAATACTTACCGTAATTTTCCTTTCCTGACGCCAAACCATGGCAGCATATGAGCCCACCCATGTGCGTTTCGGTATGTGGCTTGTTACAAAGAATGGGGTGGCGGCTAACCATGCCTTAATTTATGCTATTCACTGGTCCTGAGGGAGTGGTCAAGAGGCGGAGCTCTATCACTAGTATGCTGCCATGGTTTGGCGTCAGGAAAGGAAAATTACGGTAAGTATTTGATACAATTTTCCATTTTCTGTACAGCCAACCAGCTGGTGTTATTCAGATGGCCTGCTGTGTGTATTGCCACATTATCTTGAGCAGAGCCCTACATAGCCCTAAAGTCCATCCTGTGTTACAGAGTGCTGACCTTGCAATTGTTTCTTATCTGACTCTTCTTAAAGGGGTGTTCCACCCAAATGTAATGTTTATTAAAAGTCAGCAGCTACAAAAAGTGTAGCTGCTGGCTTTTAATAAACATTCACTTACCTTCTCCACGTTCCAGCGACGCGCCGACCGGGGCTCCGCTCCTCTCCCCCCCTCCCCGGCCGGCGTCTTCATTCTAGCTGTGGGCACCCAGCCGTGACAGCCTTCGGCTTCACGGCCGGGCACCCACTGCGCATGCGCGAGCCACACTGATTGGACAGGCGATCGCCTAGGACCTGTCAGTGTCCTAGGCCATCGCCTACAGGGAGGGGCTGCAATAAGGCGATTATGCCTAATCGCCTTACCAGCCCCTCGGCGGAAGCAGGAAGTGGGACAGGAAGTCCCACTCCTCCTGAAGCCCCCACTCCCCCCCCCAAAAAAAATTACATGCCAAATGTGGCATGTAAGGGGGTGTGGAGTGGAACAAGCGGAATTTCTATTTTTGGGTGGAACTCCGCTTTAATAAATCCTTGCTCCCACCCAGCTGCTGCACCTGGGCCTGCCCCCCATCCCCCCTGCACTAATTTTCTTCAAAGGGGGTTCCTAATTCTATTAAATCCAACATCTGTAATATACCGCTGCAGATCCCCTCATGTTCGCCCACTGATAACCGCCAAGCACTAGAAGCACTGCAGCCCTTGTTGCTGCCTGTTGGACCCCATGGATAGGTAGTCCAGAAAGAGTCTGCTAGGCAGTTCAGAACAATGCAGGTTCTACTTAGCTCCTCCTCAACTTAGGTTACATGACCCAGCCAGGAAAGACTTTTCAAATCTAAACTGTCTGGTCAGAGGATTATGCAGGGATAGATCAGTACTGGAGGGAAAGCTGTACTGGGGGGATAGATCTGTACTCAGGGAAAGGGGGTCTGTACTTGCGGGGAGATCTGCACTGGGGGAGAGATCTAAAATAGGAAGAGATCTTGTGGGGAGAGTTGAAAGACATTTACTGGGGAAGGGGAGATATCTGAAAATGGGGGGATATGTACTTGGGGGGAGCTGTACCCGGAAGGAGATCTATACCTGTGGAAGAAGTTCTGTACTGGGGAAAGATCTGGACTAGGGGATATCTGTATTTGGAGAGAGATCTGTACTTGGGGAAAGAGCTGTACTGGGTAAAAATTGTGCTATGGGAGATCTGTGCTTGATGGGAGGCCTGTGCTGGAGAGAGAGCTTTACTAAGGTAGGTCTGTACTGAGAAAGAGATCTGTACTTAAGGGGAGCTCTGTACTTGGAGAGAGATCTGAGGGAGATCTTTACTGGGGGGATTTTGTCTTGGGGAGTAAGGTCATGTTTGCTGTACTCTGTCTAATTACATGTGTATTATGCTTTTCTGACCCCTGTACTCTGTGCATTATGTACTCCTTCACTCTGTGTGTTATTATATTCCAACCCCTGTGTTTGTACATTTTGGGGTCAAGAAAAGAAAACCTTGAAAATAATGGAAAAAGATCAGGGCTAGATTTATATTTTCTGCCCCCTTATTCCCTTTATTGAATGGCTAGCCTTAGTATCACACTAACAATATTGGACATCATAGCTAGATAGACATGGCCTACCAAGGCTAGTTGCAGAGAAGCTGAAAGAAACAATCTGTGCACTCTGCATCAGTACATCTAAGACCAATAACTTGAAAATCAGGTCAAACAGTTGACAGATTTTAAGTGTTTAAGTGCAAAGTGTGGGGTGCAGTTTTCTGGAGGGTTATTAGCCTATCTGGATGCCACTAGAGATGGTTGGCCAGCCATCATTTATTGCAGCCAGATCTGAGTACTGTCCTTTTCTAATTATTTGTAAGTAGATTCAGAAAGAAGAATCCAGAGGCACTTGGGCTTTTCCCTTCATTAATAGCTTACAAGGTTATAGGGCACCTTGGGGAAGCTTGCAAGATGTTGGTTAGCAGAGAGTTTAAGTCTTTTATAAACTTGTAAGCTACTAATTAGGAGAAAGCCCTAAAGGTGTCTCTAGATTTTTCTTTGAAGAGCTATTGGTTCTAGTTATTTAAATCTGGAGTAGGTGAAGTGTTTGTATATAGAGCACAATATCGCAAACAACAATTCATCCAACAAAAATTTGCAAACTGTGCAGAAACAATGAGGACCCAGACAGATTGCAGTGGCAGGAAGAATTTCAGTGTGGAACCTTTTAACTCTGGAATGTGGTACTGACTGCCAGCATAATAATGCCAGGGTGGCTGTTTGGTGCCCCAGGCAGTTCTGCAGCCGTAGGCCATGGCCTATGTTGGCTATGCAGAAATCTAGACCTGGAAAACCTACAACAATGTTTTAATCTAGACAGTGTCCCTAATGGATCACATAAATATATATTTTGGTACTGTCACCACAGAGCGGCACTGTGGACAGTGCAATAAATGGTACACCATACCACGTCCTAATTGGTTATACAGAAATAGAGAGCAGAAAAAAATGGACTTTGGAGGCATATTTTTCATTATATAAAAAAAATATCTAAATGTTATTGGTTGACAAAACATCAATGAAAACCGACTAAGACAAAGATAAAAAAAAAATATATATAAAGGTGGTAAAGTAAAGGTGGTTTAAAACATGTCTCAGTGACCAACCATATAATCAGGGGTTCAAACTGCACCTACCTGATCAGGTTGAGTTGTGACTAGTTCCTACGGCTTGACTAATAAACCCATAAAGGAGAAATACCCATTTAATCATATATCAAATAGTAACATATGGGTTAGGCAAGGTCAAACCGAAGTGGGTCACTTCAACCCCAATGCTCAGAAAATGTATTAAAAAAAGTGTGTGCTGCTAAACTAGTTCACGCTCTGGACGCACTTCTTCTGGAGCTATGTATATATATATAGATATACATAGAATATAATATAGTTTGTCACTGAGGTGAAGCAGGCAGGTAAACTGGAGCTTCACAGAGGGCTCTGGATTCTTATGGCAACTATGAGTGTGTGGTATGTAGCAAGGCTCTAAGGAATACATATATATATATATATATATATATATATATATATATATATATATATATATATATATATATATATATATATATATATATATATATTAGACATATAATATAGGGCAATTAAAGCCCCTATCAGCAAATAGACGCTTTGAGGGTTTTTTATTCTCACAGAAAAGGCTCACTATATACATACATATACGTACCACACCCTCATAGTTGCTGTTAGGATCCAGAGCCCTCGGTGGAGATCCTGTTTACCTGCCTGCTTCACCTCAGTGACAAACTAAATTATATTCATTGGCCTGGATTCACAAAGCACTTACGCCGGCGTAAATCACTTTACGCCGACGTAGTGCAAATGTGCGCCTGGCGTATGTGTGCGCCAGAGTCACAAACCAACATACATCCAAAAACAGGTCATCCTACCCCGATGTATCTTGCCTACGCTGGCGTAGCGTGGGCGCAAATATGGTGTGGACGCATGTTGCTTCTCCCATTGATTAGGCATTCAAATGTGCAAATGAGGGAAATACGGCGATTCACAAACGTACGTGCACCCGACGCATCTATGCGATGTTTACGTAAGTTGTTTGTCCGGCGTAAAGTTATTCCCCATAGATGAGGCGCAACCCAGCAATAGACATGCAAAGGTCTGCCCCAGAGAACACAGGCCAGCGTATTAGGTGTACGTTAAGTTAACGGCGTACGTAGTGATCCGGCGTAGCTTAGGCAGTTGTGAGCATGCGTATAAGGGTGCAGTTTCATGCGTCCACGTCACGACTACGTCACGGCACATGTGCGTTTGTGATACGCTGGGTGTAAAACACTGCACCATGCTCAGACCATCATTTGCATGGGGGTCACTCCCGCTTCCACTTACGCTGGCCTGCGCCTTCGAAAATACGCTACGCTGGCGTATCTTGGTGAGCAATAGCTTGCTGAATACAGTGCATGCCTCTCCGCCCTGCGCTGGCGTAACGTATGTATGTGCGCTACGCAGGCGTAAATGTGCGCCTATGTTTCTATATATATATATATATATATATATATATATATATATACATAGCTCCAGAAGAAGCACATCCAGAAAGCACAAAACTAGTCAAGCAATTTAAAGCGGTTGTAAACCCGCATCAACATTTTTTTATTTTTTTTCTCCTGCAAGGCAAAAGCCATAATGAGCTAGTATGCACCGCATATTAGCTCATTATGAAATACTTACCTCGGAACGAGGTGTGTAGAACTTACCTGGTCCACGCCGAGCAAGATATCATCTTGACTCGGCGTGTCTTCCAGGTATCGCCGCTCCAGCGCTGTGATTGGCTGGAACGGCGATGACGTCACTCCCGCGAATGCGCGCGGGAGATTTAAATTTGTCTGGGTCCGGCGGCGGCCGGTCCTTTCGCCGTAGATCCCCCCTGCGCATGCGCCGCTGTAGATCCCCCCGGCGCATTGCGAGGGGAATATCTCCTAAACCGTGCAGGTTTAGGAGACATTCTCCTTACCTACAGGTAAGCCTTATTATAGGCTTACCTGTAGGTAAAAGTAAAAAAAGTGGGTTTACAACCATTTTAAGCACACTTTTTTTAATACATTTTCTGAGCATTGGAGTTAAAGTGACCCACTTCGGTTTGACCTTACCTAACCCTCTATGGGCCAGATTCAGGTAGATGGGCGAATCTTTATTTTGGAGTAACTTTCCTCATTTACGTTACTCCGCCGAAACTTTAGGAGCAAGTACTGTATTCACAAAGCATTGCTCCTAAAGTTGTGGCGGCGTAGCGAAAATGAGCCGGCGGAATTCAAATTGGGCGGGTAGGGGGCGTGTATTATTTAAACTAGGCGCGATCCCGCGGCGAACGTACTGCGCACGCGTCGACTGTCAGTGCGCATGCTCCAAATTCTGTCAGTGAACGTCAATTCACGGATGTTTTACGCAAACGACTCAAAATTTTTTAAATTCAACGCAATGACGACGGCCATACTTAACATAGGATACTCCACTAGGGGGCTGGTTTTTCTTTACGCCGCGTATCTCTTGCGGAAACGTCGGAAAGTCACTGCGTCGGGCCCGAATACGATCGTGAATTGCCGATTCTCGCTGATTAACATATTCTCTGCGTTTATCAGCGGGAACGCCCCGAGCGCCATTTTTAAAATTGCAGTTCCGAAACAACGGTGAAATACAATTACGCCGCTCGTATAGGCGTTTCTTGTTTTCTGCTTACTGAAAACAGAAACGCCGGCTCAAAGTGAGAGTTAGGCTGGAGTATCACTGATACGCCAGAGTAACTCTACCTGAATCTGGCCCTATATGTTACTATTTGATATATGGTGAAATGATCGTGTATGTACATACATGGGTATTTCTCCTTTACCGGTTTATTAGTCAAGCTGTAGGAATTAGTCACAACTCATCAACCTGATCTGGTAGGTTCATTTTGAACCCCGGATTATATGGTTGGTCACTGAGATATGTTTTTCAAACCCCTTCACTTTGTATGTTTTTTAGTCTTGTTTCATTGATGTTTTGTGAATCAATAACATTTTTTTTTTTTTTTATAATGAAAAATATGCCTGCAAAGTCAATTTTTTCTACTCTTTATCTCTGTAGAGTCCCCAATGGGGTCTGAACTCAAGAACCCAGCACTACAGAAGTGTTAACCACGTAGTCATTATGTTGTGCAACTCTCCTGCACTGGAAACATAAGAGGTACAATATGATTGGTTTCCATAGGCACAGCAAACACTTTCTTGGTAGATACTTGAGTATATTCCAGAGATCACTCATAGTGGGTGTGAAAATATAACAAGCAGTATCACCTAAGCACACTTTCTATATTCAGACAATGTTTCTCACTGTGCACTACAAAACTGTTATTCATGGAAGCTTAATCTGGGTTGCTTGAATACTTATTTTCTGCAAGCTATACCCCAGGAGCTTTCAGGGGCTTAATCAGGATCCAAGATACTGGCACGTGCCAGCCTCGATGCCAGAGCTTAGAAGGAATTATACAATACTGTAGCCTGCTGGGTGAGTCGTGTCTGCCAAGTCCCTCTTAAAATGTGCCAAGCATTTGAAGCATTCTTAACAGAAATAAAAAGAGCAGAGCCTGGGGAGAACGACTTGTGAAAAACTCTGGTGATAAAAAAAAAAGAAACAGCACAGCTATAATACCTCCCTTCTCAACAACTGAGATCCCCTCTCAAGGTATCCGTTTTTGCATAATCTGTCATTTTATTGCATTTAAAGATGGCCAATCTAATTAAAAAGCAAGACATTAAAGAAAAACAGAGTCATAAATTGTATATAGGGAACACGATTCCAGTGCAGGTCTTTATTTTTTACTGCATTGGTCTACTATAGCCAGAAAGACCCGTTACCAGTTTTCTAATGTTCTAAGAAAAAAATACTTATAAATAATATATTAATAAAACTATATACATATAAATAATCTCTAAAATTAAAGTTAAGCCACCCTTTAGTGTGACGTCCCCATCCTCCTTACTCCAAAAAATACCATTATATGTATCTTTTGCGGCAGTTTTCAGGTGGGTCTGGTGACAGAGGCACTGACATTAAGTTTGTATGACATAACCCCAGAAACCTCTGCTCATCTTCTAAATTCAAATGTAATTATTCTTTGGATGTGTTACGTATGCCCCAAACATTTCATAGAACTACACTGGCTATATGTATGATGCCCTGTCTCACTCCTGGTTGCTTATATCCCTGCTGTATTTGATGGCAATTCCCGGCTGTCAAATTGACAGCTGGGACTTAGAGGGGTTGATTTACTAAAACCTCAAGGTGCAAAATGCAGTGCAGCTCTACATAGACACCAATCAGCCTCCAGTTTGTTTTTCTTTGTTTTTTTTTTGTCAAAGATTAATTGAACAACCTAAAGTTAGAAGCCAATATTCTATGATGCATCACTGCACCAGATTTTCAGTTTTAGTAAATAAACCCTAGGGCTTTTTACAGCAGGGATTGGATCTCCTGCAGACAAGGTTTGACCTTTGATCTGCATATGATGTCAGCTAGAGCAGCCTTATGCCGCGTACACACGATTATTTTCGACATAAAAAACGTTGTTTTTGAAAAACGTCATTTAAAATGATCGTGTGTGGGCTACACATCATTTCTCATGTTCTGAAAAAAAAAAAAAAAAAAAAATTCGAACATGCTGCATTTTTTAACGTCGTTTTAAACAATGTCGTTTTTCGGGTTGTAAAAAATGATCGTGTGTGGTCAAAAAAAATAAGTTTTAAACCCGTGCATGCTCAGAAGCAAGTTATGAGACAGGAGCGCTCGTTCTGGTAAAATTACTGTTCGTAATGGAGTAAGCACATTCGTCACGCTGTAACAGACAAAAGAACGCAAATCGTCATTTACTAACAAGCAATCAGATAAAGCAGCCCAAAGGCAAATAGAACTTCCCCTTTAGAGTGCCGTCGTACGTGTTGTAGGTCACCGCGCTTTGTTCATCATTTTTTTTAAACGATGGTGTGTGGGCAACGTCCTTTTTAATGATGAAGTTGGAAAAACTGGTCACTGGTCACTGCTGTCTTCTGGGACCTCTGTGTATCCCAGAAGACAGCTGTGGGGACGGAGGAGGTGCCGGACGTGGTGTAGAAAGCTGTGGGTGGCTTGGCTATCTATGCCTAGAAGTGGGTGAAAAATAACTGTATTAGACAGGTATTTGCCCCCCTCTCCCCTGAAATGTGCCAAATGTGACACCAGAGGAAGGGGAGGAACCGGAAAAAAGCGGAAGTTCAATTTTTGGGTGGAACTCCGCTTTAAAGTGATATCAAAGTCTTATTTTTTTTTGTTAAAACAAAACAAACATGTGATACTTACATGCTCTGTGTAGTGGTTTTACACAGAGTAGCCAGGATCCTCCATTTCTTGGGTCACATTGTAGGCTCTCCTGGACCCTTCCTCCTGCCGAGTGTCCTCACAGCAAGCAGCTTGCTATGCGGACACCTGAGCCGAGCCGCTGCTATGTGTTTCCATTCAGCCCCATCTCTCTCCTCATTGGCTCACTGACTTTGATTGACAGCAGTGGAAGCCATTGGTGCCCCTCTGCTGTGTCTCAACCAATCAGGAGGGGGATTCCCTTGACTTTGTGGCTCATGTGCAACATCAATAAATCGAGAGGAACCTCAGGTATGTAATTAGAGAGGCTGTTGCACATAGAAAGCATTAAGATAAAAAAGAAAAAACTTCTGCCTTTAGAACCACTTAAAGTAATGACAAAGTTTTCATTGAATAAAAAAGCTCATATTAGAAACATAAAAATTGCTTTGGTCATAAAGGGGTTTACAGGCGTGAGAGCAGACGAGTTTAAAATAAATCCATCCTGTCATTGAAAAAATGTTTATATTGATTTAAGACCAAGATCCGATCCAAAACTAAATGGAATACCAGTTACCAAAATCATTATTTTATAATGGTTTATTTTAGGAAAACACAATATAAGGTGTTATAGAAGCAGTGAATCTGCAGGGTAATTTGGATGTTAATTAGACCACTAAGAACGTCCCTGATGGGACCATAACAAAGTTGTTTTCCCATTACAGTTATTTAGTAAAGGTTTTAATTTCCCTTATTGTTTTAAAATACTATAAGATAGCATAGTATAAACCAATACTATTCTGTTTTCCAGCTGCTTATTATGCATGTATCTTATTACTCAGCATGTACTGTGCAGTAGACATGTGCAGACTGGAATATTTTGCTTCGTTTTTTAATTTTCGTTTGGAAAATACATTTATTTAGTTACTCCCGAAAATCGTTTTGATTTATTTAGTTTTTCGTTGGGGAATAGCTTTCCTCCGAAAATCCAATAATACTTGGTTTCTGTCGAATTATCAAAAGAATATTCGACGGAACGTCGAATCTTTATGTCGAATCGTACATTTCCGTTCGAATATTCCGCCTACAAGAATTCTAATGTTGTATGACTAGTAAAAATGTCAAATCTATTTTCTCATAAATCAAAATCTAATCTCTGTAATGTCGAATCTATTATTTCTATAGTGTCGAATCTTCTCTATAATGTTGAATCTTTTACCCTAAAATGTCGAATCTTTTCCCTATGATGTCGAATCTTTTCACTATGTCGAATCTCTCTATATCAAATTTTTACCGCAACGAAAACGAAAATAAAGCATTTTTTATGTCGGATCTTTCGGTTTTCGTTTCTTGTGCTTTCCTTTGTTAAAACGATAACTAAAAAAACGATTTTCGGACGAAAATGCATTCTAACGAAAACGAATGCACATGTCTACTGTGCAGCCTACATATTATATCTGTTGTATTGAATTTGCAGGTTTTTATTTGTGTTAGCTTAGGAGAATTGCCCTTTACCCCCTGTGTGGTCATCTGGGGGGGGGGGGGGATTAAAAAGATTTAAACTAGGGGTCAGAAGCCTGTAGGTCGTGATCTACCAGTAGATTGTGGCCAGGTGACTGGTAGATCTTGGTCTGTACTTGCTGGCTCACGATTCCATAGAATCCAACAGAGTGCAATGCATGGGACTACCTGAAAAGTTGGAGCTGTAGTAGGGAGGAAGAGTCGCATAAGCCAATGCCTCCTTTGTGGTGCCGACTCCTGTCCCATGCTGAGTGATACCAACTGCACTCTACCTCTTATCCCGGCTAGTGGTCTCCAGAGAGGTGCCAGCAGCAGGAAAGAAGAGATCTTCAGGTCAGTGTGAAGCAATACACTGGGCATATTAGTATAGGGCTGCTTCACACTGATGTGCTGCGGTTTACCTGCCCCGCGGGGGAAGTGCAGTACACCTGCAGCTTTCCTGAGGGTTTGCTGCGCTTAGCTATAGATTTCCATTATATCATGCAGGTTTGGTGCACTTTCTGAATGCAGAAGTTTCGGTGCGCTTTCAGAAAGTGAACCACATCTGCAGGATATAATAGAAGTCTATGGCAAAGCTCAGTTAACCCATAAAAGTTGCAGATGCACTGTGCTGCACCCGTGGTGCAGGTAAACCACAGCACATCAACGTGATGGCAGCCTTATAGGGGGCTTAGAATATTAAAGGTTCATTTACATTTGCAGTTAGGGGGTGGTAAAACCCCATAGTTAAGACGTGTTTTTATCATCCCCGCCCCAACCGCACCTCTTTTAGCTGCAGTGGTCAGGGGACTCAGGGGCGGACTGACTATTCGGGCACTCGGGCTCCATGCCACTAGGGGGTCCCATCAGGGTTGCCAGACACAGTAAAACCAGGGACAGTATGTAAAAATTTGTGTTTTTAAAAAAAAATCCAAGATTATAGCTGTCCCATCTCTCCAGTACCTTTTCAGTGTGTGTGTGTGTGTGTGTGTATTCTGTGTGTATGTATAATGTGTGTGTGTATACTGTGTGTGTATACTGTGTGGGTCCATAATCTATTGCCTGGGGGCCCCATAATCTCCCATTGCCCGGGGGCCCCATTAGTTGTCAGTCTGCCCCTGTCAGGGGTGTACACATGTTGCAGCCGCAGCAGAAGTTATATGCCCTGTCATGGTTGGTGGGTGTAGCTCAAGCCAAGCATGACCCAGTCAAGTGAATGAGGCCACTCTGCAGGTGTTCTGCAACCTTGTGCAGTAAAGTAAACAAGGGGTTAAAGCAGGCAGTGTTGTGTTGCTTTCTCACCACCTGTTTTAACCTCTTGGACCCCACAGCAGATGATAGGTGGAGAGGAAGCGATATGTTGCCTCACCACCTGATTTAAACCCATTAATGCCATGCAATTCACACGATTGCGACACGGCAGTACAGCAATTAGATGTTTAAATCAGGTGGGAGGAGACGACACTGGGCCTAGTGATCTTTGACTTCTCCCATGTTGTTCAGGTAGATCTCCACATCTTTAAGGTTGCCTATCCCCAGGGGCGGACTGACAACTCATGGGGCCCCCGGGCAATAGAAATTATGGGGCCCCTGGGCTTACTGATGGCCTCCACGCCAGGAGGCAGTGCAGAGGCGGGGCAGCTAAAATCTCAGGATTTTCACATCAAAAGCATGTCGGTTTTGGACATATCAGGGACAGATGTAAAAAAAAACACAGATTTTTACATACTGTCCCTGTTTTACTGAGCCTGGCAACCCTGATGGGGTCCCCTAGTGGCATGGGGCCCTCGGGCAGTGCCCGAGTTACTTAATGGTCAGTCCACCTTGCCTATCCCTGATTTAAACCTTTCCCCATCCTGTCTGAAATAAATAAAAATTCCACTTTGAGAAGCACAATAATCAAAAGACGTTAGAAAGGTACTACGGGAGCACCTAATGATTCATGAACATACCTCTTTGTTTGAGCAGCTGGCAATACTGAACAGCTTCGGGCAATGCGGTCTGCACTTCACCAATCACTCGGTTAGAATCTCCGGCAAATTAAGATTTCCCCTCAGTGACCTGTTGTTACATTTCTCACTCTAAATAACACCTGTAGCTGTGACTTCTATTTAGATGAATAGCTTCAACCTCTCATGAAGACCTCAATAACTGACAATGGCCTGCAGCTATGTGTTTCTTTGCAGTGTGGTCAATGACCCCTGGCAGTCAGGGCCATTACTTGGGAAATGATGTTACTAATTTGCTTTCCAGTCAAAGAAATGAGGGAATGAATGGCTGGGTGGAAACGTTAACTGGCTGTGGCAGGGAGAACATTTGATACATGGTGACACATTACAATGACACTTTACTGAAGGTTGTGTGAGAGGAGGAAGTAGGGAGCTTATTAGCGCTTTCCATCCGCCTGTCCCCTGTACTTCAGGAAGGGTGATACACAGTAGATTGCATTGCAGTGAACCCATAAGTGCAATGAGTAAGCCATTCTGTCATATCAACATTCCAGATACAACTTTTTATATATCGACCTATCATGTTGGTTTCATAAAGCAGAGACAATAAACCATATCAGCTACCAATGTTATTGTACTTGCTGCTGTAAAGTGATGAAAGGTGAAATCTCTTTCTGATCTTGTCATTGCATTTTACACACATTGAACTTTGCACATTATTATCACTCTCTGCACTGATATAATAAAGGAAATGTAACAAAAATCTAAACTGAATCACCCACTACTGCTAAAAGTTCCAGATACAACTTTATTCCAATAAAGGGCAGGTGGATAATCGAAAGTGTATCCCACACATTTTGGGGGTCCAATAACTTCCCTCTTCATCAGGGCTTGAGATTGCAAGCAATATGCAGTAAATGGAATATAAGTGAATTGGATTTTTTTTCCCTTTTTTACACTCGTTATTACACATTTTTCTTACATGTTACGTTACATCAAATTTATCATTATTTATGATTTACATACATCCTCTAAAATTTACACAACTACACCAATAATTAACACTCAATCCAATCTCTCACTTTCATACAATAGTCACCATTTCTTCCTACTTATACCTACTCTATACATTAGTCTCTCATAGCTTTTACTCATTGACTAAGTGTGGGGGTGTTGGCTTGATCCATTTTTCCACTATTTTTTTCCCTACCTGATGCTGCACATATATCCATTCCAGGTGAATAGAGGGCTCTTCAATTTTTCTATTCTTATATTGTGTATAGCAATACCTATTTGGTTATATTGTTATCTGTATATATTCAGCTTTGTTATACCTGCAAGATACCTTGCATTTTCTTTTTGGTACAGTTGGAAGCACCGCCGCTTTAAGACCTTCCATGCACAGGCTTCAGCACAGGATCCATTCTATGCATTAAAGTGGATGTAAACCACAATGTAGAGTATAAAATTTACTATCATCTGTGCCCAGTCTTGCCACACAGAGTTAATCCAGATCTGAGAAATCCTCTTTTAATGTTCAGTGAAAATGAACAGCCTTCCAGATAAAAACCTGCCTAAATAAAAAGTCAGTTTTCTCTCTTCTTGCTTTGAGTGACAGGTTATTTACATATCTAGCTTGGACATGTTTATCATATGTTATGTTATGTTTATTATAACATGAGGTATAAAAAGTGAGAAATCCACCCCTCCCCCACATAACACATCCTAGTAATATACAATGAACTTTGGATCACCTCATGTTATGATAAACATGTCCAAGCTAGATTTGTAAATAACCTGTCACTGAAAGCAAAAACAGAGAAACGGACTTTATAATTTGGCAAGTTTTTATCTGGAATTCTGTTATTTACACTGAACATTAAAAGAGGATTACTCAGTGCTGGATTAACTCTGTGTGGCAAGACTGGGCACAGATTATAGGAAATCTTATTTTCTACATTGTGACATCCACTTTAAGATAAGAAACCTTCTGTGTGCAGCAGCCCCCCTGAGCCCTGTTTTGATCCAGCAAAGTTGTACGAGAGCCTCGACTGTTTGAGGACTCCCCCTTATTGGCTAAGACACGCAGTGGATGCCATTGGCTCCCGCTGCTGTCAATCAAAGTCAGCGAGTCAATGAGGAGATAAGGGGAGGGGCAGGGCTGAGCCGCAGATCTGTATCTGAGTGAACAGACAGAGCAGTGGCTTGGCTCTAGTGACCCAAACTGCTTGCTAAGTGGGCACTCGGCAGGAGAGAGTGGCCAAGAGCACCGGCGGGGACCCAAGAAGAGGAGACTTTGGGCTGCTCTGTGCAAAGACACTGTGCAGAAAAGGTTTAGATTGTAAGCGCTAATGAGCAGGGCCCTCTGATTCCTCTTGTACCAAATTGTAATGTAACTGTAATGTATGCCTTTATTATGTTAAGTGCTGCGTAAACTGTTGGCGCTATATAAAAATTGTATAATAATAATAATAAATAATAAGTATGACATATTATGTTAAACATAATTTTGCTTGGACATGGATAGTGGAAGTCATCAGAGCTTCATCCCATTGACTAAGCTCTGAAGAAAAATCTCTTACAAAATGCAACTTCTGTTGAAAAGTGAACAGCCTATTTGCTTTTAGCAAATCAACCCCACTGTCTCTAGCTCTGATAATTAAAATAAATATGGCAATATAAATATGTTTCAAATAATTGATGAGATTTGGACCTAGCCCTAGACAATCTTCAGTATCTAGCCTGCGCATCCAATTTTTGGAATCTCTACTTTAGTGGAAAAACTATTGGATTTAGCTGAAAAAAATTAAAAGGTATTATCACAATTTACTCACTTCACAAGATTTCTTGTCCCCCGCAAGCTTAAACCTCTTTCTTCCCTCACAGTAACATTTGTAACTTCCAGGCATGTTAACACACATTTGACTGCAGACGTCCTCTGCACATTCATCTACATCTGCAAATTAAAGTGCAAAACAAACGAGTAAGCCCAATTTTTTTTTTATATTGTGAAAGATGATGCTACACTGAGTACATTTTTACCCAACATGTCACGCTTCAAAGTTGCGCCCACAAACTTTTAGGCCACGTGCACACGATCGAACATGTCCGCTGAAACTGGTCCGCAGACCAGTTTCAGCGGACATGTTCGATCGTGTGTACGGCCTAGCGGACAGTTTTCCAGCGGACAAAAGTTTCTAAACATGCTTAGAAACTTGCCCGCTGGAAACCTGTCTGTCGGACATGTTCGATGGTGAGTACGCCCAACCATCGGACCGAAATCCCGCGCATGCGTCAAAATTGATTCGACGCATGCGTGGAAGCATTGAACTTCCTTTTTCCAGCACGTCGGTATGTTCTACGTCACCGCGTTCTCTGTCCGAGGGGATTTTGGTCCAAAGGTGTGTACACACATCAGACCAAAAGATCCCTTCAGACATGTCCGATGAAAACGGTCCGTCGGACCTGTTTCATCGGACATGTCTGATCGTGTGTACGCGGCCTCACCCTTAAAATTCTCCATAGGCGATGTTTAAAAATGTCTAGAGATTATGGGCCAGATTCAGGTAGATGGGCGAATCTTTATTCTGGCGTAACGTTGCTTATTTACGTTACTCCGCCGAAACTTTAGGAGAAAGTACTGTATTCACAAAGCACTTGCTCCTAAAGTTGCGGTGGCGTAGCGAAAATGGGCCGGCGGAATTCAAATTTGGCGGGTAGGCGGCGTGTGGTATTTAAACTAGGCGCAATCCCGCGGCGAACGCACTGCGCATGCGCCGGCCGTCAATGTATCCCAGTGCGCATGCTCCACATTAGGACGTTGTTTTCTACGTGAACGTCAATGACGTCAATCCCCATTCACGGACGAGTTACGCAAACGACGTGAAACTTTTTCAATTCGACGCGGGAACGACGGCCATACTTAACATAGGATACGCCACCTAGGGGGCATGTTTTTCTTTACGACGTTTCCGTAAGAGATACGTGGCGTAAAGTCACAGCGTCGGGCCCGCGTACAATCGTGAATTGGCGTATCTCGCTGATTTACATATTCTCGGCGTAAATCAGCGGGAACGCCCCTAGCGGCCATTTTAAAATTGCAGTTCCGATACGACGGCGAAATACAATTACGCCGTTCGTATCTGAACTCAATCCCAGCGTATCTTGTTTTCTGAATACAGAAAACAGATACGACAGCGTAGGTTAGAAGTTACGCGGCTTATCTACAGATAAGCCGCGTAACTTCTACCTGAATCTGGCCCTACATGTTTTAAGTTACAGAGGAGGTCTAGGGCTAGAATTATTGGCCCAGATTCACAGAGCAATTACGCCTGTCTAACTGGTGTTAGACAGGAGTAATTTCAAATTTCGCGCGCCGTATCACTAGTTTGAATCCTCAAACCATGATATGGCGGCTTCGGGCTTCGATCCGAGAGGCTTACGTCTTCGTAAGCCTTCGGATCTACGCTGCGATATTTTTGCGGCCGCTGGGAGGAGTCCGCATCGTTTTCATGCGTCGGGATATGCAAATGAGTTTTTACGGCGATCCACGAAGATACGAGCGGTCTTCGCAATCGCTTTCGTCTATTTTTTTCTACGTACTGTTAGACCAGCTTTTTGCTGGTCTAACGGTGCGTAGCCCATGTTAAGTATGGCCGTCGTTCCCGCGTCGAATTTAAATATTTTTTTTTTTTTTTACGTAACTCGTTCGGGAATAGGAATGTCCGTAAACGACGCTACTCAAGAAAAAATGACGTAACGACGTGATTTCGCGCAATGCACGGCGGGAAATTTCTGAACGGAGCATGCACAGTTCGATCGCCTCGGGAACGCGCCTATTTTAAATGCTTCACGCCCCCTACTCGCGTAGATGGCTTGCGCCAGGAGAAATACACTACGCCGCCGTCGTTTACTGGACAAAATCTACCGGGATTCCACGTAGAGCCAGGTAAAATACGGCGGCGTAGTGTATTTCTGATACTCTACGCGAATCTAATTGTATCTGAATCTGGGCCATTGTTCTCACTGTCACTCTAACGATCGTGGCAATACCTCACAAGTGTGGTTTGAACACAGTTTTCATATGTGAGCGCTTCGACGTGCAAGCTCGTCAGGACGGGGCGCTTTAAAAAAATAGTTTTTCTTATTCATTTTACTTTATTTTCTTTATTTTGACACTGTTTTTAAAAATAAATAAAAAATTGGGTCATTTTTATTCCTATTACAAGGAATGTAAACATCCCTTATAATAGAAATAAAGTATGACAGGTCCTCTTAAATATGAGATCTGGGGTCAAAAAGACCTCAGATCTCATATGTGGACTAAAATGCAATAAAAAAAAATGTCATTCCACAAAAAATAAAAAAAATGTCCCGCCAAAAAAATAAAAAAAATGTCCCTTTAAGAGCATTGGGACGGAAGTGACGTTTTGACATTGCTTCCGCCCCCAAAATGATATGGAGACGGGTGGGGGCCATCTTCCCCTCACTCTTCTCCAAACACAGGCAGGGACGGGTCCGGTAAGCGGCGGAGGGCCCTCTCCCGCCGCCAATAAAAGTGATCATATCCGCCCCAGAGACCACTTTTATCTTATAGCGGACCGCCCGCTGAAGAAGAAGATACCGGGGTTATGGTAGTATTCCTCTTCGAACAACGTATAATGTCGGGGGGTGGTCCGTAAGTGCTTAAAATAAAAATAGTGCATTTTATATACAACTATAAAGATCAGACCAAAATGAGGGACAAACAAGGAGGAAAAAGGGACAGAGGGACTTTGTTCCAAATCAGGGACATTCCCTCAAAATCAGGGACAGTTGGGAGCTATGAAATTGTATCATGCAACAATTTTTTTTATGTGTTTTCTAGTTTTAAATCAAACTGACCACAAGTTCGGATTTACCTTCACATGTCTTGGAGGAAGTGTTGAACCGATAGCCAGAGTTGCAGTCACATTCATATTTCCCTGGTGTATTACGGCATTTCGCCCCTCCACAGATAACTGGGCTTAGTTCACATTCATTTCTATCTGTTGAAGAGAAACACACATTACCTGTAGAATGCATAAACTAGGAGACGTATGTAAGTCCCATGGACCAATGGATGAATCTGACAACTAAACAGTAACTTAAAGAATATGTCAACCCAGAATTTCATAAACCGGATATGTGCCTGTTTGTACCATGTGCTTGTATGAAAAAGTACCTTGTTCTACTTGCAGGGCCGTCTTAATAGCATCATTGCCCCCTGGGCAAAGTAATGCTCTGGGGCCCCTACAATGATGAAAGTGCAGGTAAACAGACATGAAGAAGGTAGAAGGCAGAGTGCCTCTCCTGTGTACTGGGCGACAGCAGGGGACTGGGCGACAGCAGGGGACTGGGCGACAGAGGGCTGGGAGACAGCAGGGGACTAGGTCACAGCAGGGGGCTGGGCGACAGCAGGGGACTGGGTGACAGCAGGGGACTAAGCGACAGAGGGCTTGGTGACAGCAGGGGACTGGGCGACAACAGAGGGCTGGGCGACAGCAGGGGGACTGAGCAACAGCAGGGGGACTGGACGACAGAGGGCTGCTGGGTGACAGCAGGGGACTGGGCGACAACAAGGGACTGGGTGACAACAGGGGACTGGGTGACAGCAGGGGGACTGGGCAACAGCAGTGCGGCAGCAAAGGGCTGGGTGGCAGCAAAGGGCAGGGTGGCAGCAAAGGGCTGGGTGGCAGCAGAGGGCTGGGTGGCAGCAAAGGGCTGGGTGGCAGCAGAGGGCTGGATGGCAGAAAAGGGCTGGGTGGCAGCAAAGGGCTAGGTGGCAGCAAAGGGCAGGGTGGCAGCAAAGGGCTGGGTGGCAGAAGAGGGCTGGGTGGCAGCAGGCAGAGGACTGGGAGAAATTTGGGTTGAAAACTTACACTCAGGACAGTGCTACAGGAAAAACCAGATACCATCTTAATCTTTGTCAGCTAACAGAACTTTTTTACTTCTATCATGTACAAGTCTAAAGATAGAAGTAATAAAGCTGACAACGCCTTAAGATGGTATCTGGGTTTTCCTGTAGCACTCTCAGTCCAGTGGCTGCATAGAAAAAAAAAACAGCATTTTTAGATTTTTTTTTTACCTCCATGTTGCTCTGCTCTGCCCAGAAGGACCGTGCTATCATCCCTGAGGCCGGCCGCTCCGCCCCCCAGTGACAGGGTCACCCCTTGCCTGGTCACACTCCCTCACTTGTCCTGACCATTCACAATAAAGGAGGCGGGCCAGCTCCTCAGCACCAATCAGAGCCCTGAGCCGTCGGAACAGCTCTGCAGCTGGGGGAGGCGGGGGAGAGATCTGTGAGTTAGTGTATCATGCGATCGTTCCCTCCCCGTGCCCCTGCGCGATTCCCAGCCGGCAGCATAATTCTCTCTCCACCTCCATCTACACGGTTCACACACACACTCCCACAAGTAGCGGCGCTCCGACCCTGGATAGGGCCCTAGGTGAATGTGGGGCCCCTGGGCTGTGCCCGGGCGTGCCCGCTCAGAAAGACGGCCCTGCTGTCAAGACCAAATCTCGTCTCTCGTCTCTCAAACGCGGTGACGTACAACACGTATGACAGCAGGGGAAGTTCGATTCCACTGGCACAACCCTTGGGGCTGCTTTTGCTAATCTCATGTTATTGCGTGTTACGTAAAAGTTTGGTGAGAGACAATTTGCACTTTTCAGTCTGTTGCAGCGTGACAAATGTGCTATTTCCATTACGAACGCTACTTTTACCGAAGGTGCGCTCCCGTCTCATACTTTATTCTAAGCATGCGCGGGTTTCTAAGCATACACACAAACGTGTTTCTCGTCGGAAACCAGCCCGACGAGGAACACGACGAGGAAATTGAGACTCCCGACGAGGAAAAAGAGAACTTGTTCTCTTTTTTTCTTATCGAGTTCCACGACAGCTTTCTCGATGAAAAACATGCACACAACCGTTTTTCTCTCTGCCACCAAGTTTCTTGATGGATTCTGTCCCCGTTTCCCTGTAATCAAATTGCAATAAGGGACCAGGTAATCAAAAATGATAGGAATTGGCAGAGAGGGTAGCCTAGTGCTCAGACTGCCAGGATGAATATCAGGGGCACTATGCAAGTAGTCCTTGTATGCCTATTAATTAAAAAACTGTTATGTTTTGTTAGAGTGCTCCTTTAAAAAGGCACAGCAAGAGAAAAGAGGGTAAGAAGAAAATAAATAATAATGTGAGGGCAGACAAGCAGATAACAAATAGAGGAACACAAATGTATTCTGATATACTGGATGATCACTGCTTAGTGTCCTGGGATGAGAATAAAAGATACAAGATTTATGTAAGGCCCGTTTGCTGTGTCCTCCCTTCGAATTCTCTGCAATGAACGTCAATTGATTACAGTGATTTACAACTAAATGTGTCTTTCTTGGCTGCTCTGGAAGACTTGGGAGATTTGGAGAGAAGAATTGGGCTCTTAATCACAAAGGACCGGTTCCCTCTATTGAACAGAATTAGCTTTTTAGTTACTAGAGATTGTTTTATGAGGTCTTTGCTGGCACTGACGGATGGCTTCACCAGAGCCAGTAGAGATAAATGTATCATTACTTTATATTGAACGCAGAATTGTAGAGGGGGAGATGAAATACATTCAACTTATCTTAAATAATGTGGGTGTCTGCAAAATCAGGGAACATGGAGTTTCTCAGGAGATGGACGTGGGGTGGTTATTTGTGGGAAAATCTTCGATTTAATGACTAAATTTAAGATGGTTTCATGAAAGTGTAACAATCACCTGCACTTATCTGACAATGAGTGACAATATAGTGTGAGGTGGGATTAGTAAATACACAATGTGGCCTAAATATTGTCTTTATCTGACAATCACATCAATACAAGGTTATTGGACATCCCACTCCAAAACCAGCTACATAAAATCAAGTGCATAGACATGCAATTTCCACTGGCAAATAATATCATGCCAAATCATATTAGACAATTGTGTACTTCCAACTTTGTGATAACATCTTGGGGAATGTCCTTTTGTGTTTCATGCTCCCTGTACACAAAGTCAAATCAGTAAAGATGTGGTTTGATGAGTTCAATGTGGGGGAACTCAAGTGGCATGCCAAGTGCCCTGATCTCCGGTTCAAATATTTTATTGAACATTGCACAATATAATACATATTGGTTATACAAATTTTTAATTAAATAGTTGTATATATTTAACTTTTATCTTCTCTACAATTGTGTAAAATGAAATATAAAACAAGTATAAGGCCGCGTACACACCATCGGACATATCCGATGAAAACGGTCCGCGGACCATTTCCATCGGATATGTCCGATCGGGAGTTTGATCCGATGGCGTGTACACACCATCGGATCAAATTCCCCGCCGCCGGACGGCGCGGTGACGTGGCGGTGACGCGGCGGTGACGTTGACGCCGCTGCGTCACCGCCACGTCACCGCACCAGGAAGTAAAACACTTCCGCGCATGCGCCGAATCCATTCGGCGGCGGCGCGGCGGCGGTGGGGGACGACATGTCTGCTGGTAAGTGTACTAACCAGCAGACATGTCGGGCGGACAGATTCCCACCGGATAGATTTCAAAGCATGCTTTGAAATCTGTCGGGTGGAGAAATCTGTCCGCTAGCCCATACACACGAGCGGAGATGTCTGCTGAAACGGTCCATCGGACCGTTTTCAGCGGACATATCCCCTCGTGTGTACGAGGCCTAAGACAAGAACTTTTTGTCAAAAATAAATAAATAGAATATTTAAAATAGAATAATAATGAAATAAGATAATTTAAGAAGTACCAATTGTGTACTTATAAATTATAGTATAATTTTAAACATGCAAAGGGTAAGATAAATCAGATTAAATAAACAAACTGTCAGGGGACAGTCGAGATCGGCTTATAGCATAACAGGGGCCAAGATCCGGCTAGGTGGCTTGGCGCGTCCTGAAGTGAAGAGAAAGTTCTGCCCTGATCTCAACCCTATAAAACACCTTTGAGATAAATTGGTATACAGACTGTGAACTAGATCTTCTCTTCGAACATTAGTACCAGACCTTACATTGCCTAAATAAGTAACAAAGACACACCAAAATCTTGATGTCAGCCTTCATAGAAGAGTGGAGCTATACAAAGGAGGGGAGTTGTGGCAACACTATGTTAAAAGCGAAGTATGTCCAAGGCTTTTTTTTTTTTGAGTCACATGAGTGCACTTACTTTTGCTCTCCTTTGACCCAGAATTAGTCAACAATGGGCCAAAGCCCACTATCAGTTGATGTCACAGAGCCATTCCACACTTTAGAGCAGGGGTGTCCAACCTTCTGAAGAGCAGGGGCCACTTAAGTGACTGAGTAACCTGTCGTGGGCCACAATGAGCAGAGCGGGTGGACAGCAGCCCACTCTACTCTATACTCGTCTTTTTTTTTAGCGGATCGGATTGGAGGTAGGTGTTTGTAAACGAACACAAGTCTATTTACATCTGCAATTCCTTAGAGGTGAATGGAGGGTCTGATTGGGTCAGACTGATCATGTAATAGAGGCCTAAGGCTATTTTCACACTGATGCGCTGTTTACCGGCACCGCGGGTTCGCCTGTGGCTTTCCTGCAGGTTAGATGCACTTTGCCATAGAGTAGCAATAAACTTACTTTTAATAACAGTATTCTATTCTGTTCTAGAGCAGGAGGTCTCGGGCCACATCAGAGGGCTCCGCGGGCCACTGGTTGGGCACCCCTGCATTAGAGGGATCCTGACTTTATTGTCAGTGGTTTAGACATTAATGGCTGTGTGTTGAGTTATTTTGAGGGGACAGCAAATTTACACTGTTATACAAGCTGTACCCTCACTATTTTACATTGTAGCAAAGTGTCATTTCTTCAGGTATAAAATATTTACAAAAATGTGAGGGGTGTACTCACCTCATTGGCCAAATCAAAAATGCATGATGCATGAAATGTGTGTTGCATAGAAAAAATGTTATGCAACACATAATAAAAATGCATGTCAATGTTCTACAACGGATGTTAAAAAATGCACTAAAAAATGGACAAAGGCAGGCTTGTATAGATACAGCAGTTTAAAGCGGAGGTTCACACAGTGTCACATTTGGCACCTTTCGGGGGGAGGGGGATGCAGGTATTTGCACCACTTCAGGATTCATGATGTCACCCTCCCCCCCCCCCCCGCTGTCTTCTGGGAAACACTGTTCCCAGAAGAGAGCGGGGACCAGTGACGGTGAGCCTCGATCCTCACAAGGCTTCACTTCCTGATTCCCTCACCAAGAATAGCGGCAGAAGCAGCCGAGGACCAAGCGATTGCTCAACCTCGTCTGCTGACATCGCGGGCGTGCTGGAGAGGTAAGTGTCCATTTTTTAAAAGTCAGCATCTGCAGTATTGGTAAATGCTGGGTTTAAGAAAAAAAAAAAAGAGGGTGGACCTCTGCTTTAAATTCAATTAAGTAATGAACATATCACCATTTTTTTGGTTAATTGATTTCTAAAAGGTACTATTGACATGAAATCTCCACCACATGCGATAACAACCTATACATAGAAAGAAACCAAAACAAATACGTTCAGAAATGATTTTGGCTCATTCTCCCACCCAGTCTTTAAATCTTGAAGGCTCTGTGGGCCTCTTCTCTGAGGCATATCTTTAGTTCTTTTCATAGATTTTCTATTGGATTGAAGTCAGGTGATTGGCTGGGCCATTCTAGCAGTTTATTTTCTTTATTTGAAACCAATTGAGAGTTTCCTTGGCTTTGTGTTTGTGATCATTATCTTGCTCGTTTCATCTTTATCATCCTGGTAGATGGCAGCAGATTTTTATCAGGAACGTCTTGGTACATTTTTCCATCCTTCCTTAAATTATATGAAGTTTACCAGTACCGTATGCTGAAAAACAGCCCCACACAATGATGTTACCACCTCCAAACTTCTCTGTTGGTATGGGAGTGTTTTTGGGGTGATGTGCAGTGCCATTTGACCTCCAAACATGGCGTGTATTATGGCATCCAAAAAGTTCAGTTTTGGTCTAATCTGACCGGATTATATTCTCCCAGTATTTCACAGGCTTGTCTAAATTTTGTGCTGAAAACTTTAAATTAGCTTTTTCTTTAGCAATGGAGTCTTGCGTGGTGAGCGTGCATACAGGCCATGACGGTTAAGTGCAAAACCTTGGCTCTTGCACAACTCTTCCAATAATTATTTTCACTCCTCTGTCAGAAATCGTGAGAAGAGCTCCTTGCTGTGGTCAGTTTATGGTAAAATTATGCATTTTACACTTCTGGAATATGGCCCCAACAGTGCTCACTGAAACATTCAGGAGTTTGGAAATCCTTCTGTAACCAATGCCATCAGTTTGTTTTGCAACAATAAGGTTGCGAAAGGTCTTGAGAGAGCTCTTTGCTTTTACCCATCATGTGTCTTATTGCCACCGCACCACCCATAGTTTCCCTTCATGAACAGCATACAACTGTCTAGCTCTAAAATATTCAGTTAAAGAATCTAACAATTGCTCTGCTTCCCATGTAATGGAGATGAACAGGTACAGATACACTATATTACTAAAAGTATTGGGAAACCTGCCTTTACACACATTTGAACTTTAATGTCATCCCAGTCTTAGTCCGTAGGGTTCAATACTGATGTGGAAAAAGAAGACCTGCTTCGTAGTCTCCGCTCTAGTTCATCCCAAAGGTTTTCTTTCAGGTTGAGGTCAGACCAGTAAAGTTCCTCCACCCCAAACTCGCTCATCCATGTCTTTATGAACCTTGGTTTGTGCACTGGTCCAAATCATTTGGTGGAGGGGGGATTAGGTGTGGGGTTGTTTTTCAGGGATTGGGCTTGGCCCCTTGGTTCCAGTGAAGGGAACTCTTAAGATGTCAGCATACCAAGACATTTTGGACAATTTCATTCTCCCAATTTGATGGAACAGTTTGGGGATGACCCCTTCCTGTTCCAACATGCTTGCGCACCAATGCAATTAGAGCGGAGGCTGCGAACCAGCCCTTCTCATCCAACATCAGTGCCTGACCCAACAAATGTGCTTCTGGAAGAATGGTCAAACATTCTCATAGACACACCTTTCTAAGCCTTGTGGACAGCCTTCCCAGAAGAGTTGAAGCTGTTAAAGCTGCAGAGGATGAGCCAACTCAATATTGAATTCTAGGGACCAAGACTGGGATGCCATTACCCATTTTGTAAACTTTCTCTATATTCAATCTTCTTAGCGAATCCTTTTCACATTGGCATTTATTTTTATTTGCCTAGAAATGCCTGTTTTCTTTGATTTCTTCTTGACTTCCGCCCCTATTCGCCTCTGCGATTTGCAAGGGTTTCTGGAATATCGCCTACTGCCGAGATCTCGCGTTATTTGCAGATGACGCCGGGAATGGGTGAGAGACATGCTCTCTTCTCTGATGGCAGGAGAAAGGGAGGAGAGCGTGAGCGGTAGGCAACATTCTGACAGCCCTCAGCTCGCCTCCTCCCACACGGCCGCTGTCTGAGTTGTGCTGAGGGGGGGAGGTGACGAATTGACAGCATCCGCTACCATACCTCCCAATAGCGGAGGAAGAGGGGGTCCGAGGTCCGGTTCTCAATAGAGTCCACATCCCGCAGCTGCAACCCCCACCCCCACCCACTTAACTTCTTTATTGCACAAGTGCTCGTGCGGCGGCGGCAGCAATCCCCCCGCTTAACAACTTTTTTTCCCCGTTCAGCAGCCCCCCCTTTGACAACTTTTTTTTAGCAGCAACGACCACCCGGCTTCTTAAACGGCCCTGCTCCCTAAAGTGTCAATGTGGCAAAGTTGGGAGGTATGCTCACTACAACAGGCTGATGCCGACATTGCTATAGCAACCGCTGAGGCATTACTGCGAAATTACATTACTGCAAAAAAGTCCGGGAAATTAATATAGTGCATTCAATTTATGCCATGTTATAAATGTTAATTTACAGGTTTTGACAATTACAGAGCAGTCATTTTTTTGGGGGACTGGAACTCTTCTTGACTTCCGCCCCTATTCGCCTCTGCAATTTGCAAGCGTTTTTGGGACGCTCTCTTCTCTGATGGCAGGAGAAAGGGAGGAGGGCGGGAGCGGTAGTAAACATTCTGACAGTCCTCAGCTCGCCCCCTCCCACATGGCAGCTGTCTGAGTTGTGCTGAGGGGGGGGGGGGGGTGACGACTTGACAGCACCTGCTACCATGCCTCCCAATAGTGGAGGAAGAGGGGGTCAGAGGTCCGGTTTTCAACAGAGTCCTGCTCCCAAAGTGTCAATGTGGCAAAGTTGGGAGGTAAGCCCACTACAACAGGCTGACGCCGACATTGCTATTGCAACCGCTGAGGCATTACTGTGCATGCAGAAAAGTCCGGGAAATAAACACAGAAGGGCTTCAGATGCCCACAGCCGAAATGGAACCTGCCTGCTTCCTAGATCTGTGAGTAAAAGACCATTTTTCAAGAAAGTAAAAGAGCAATAAAATATGCCAGGTTAGAAATGCCAGGTTAGAAATGTTAATTTACAGGTTTTGACAATTACAGAGCAGTTGTTTTTTTTGGGGACTGGAACTCCACTTTAAAGTTCATGACTCCCTTTTCATAGTATAGTGTATGTTTGCAGTCCATATCAGGAGAGCAGCCTAGGGTGACAACCATGGCTTCCTCTGTAGATACAGCGGAGAAGGTACGTAGCCATCCCTAGACAGAAAATGTATTATCTGCAGGATTACCAATAAAGCTAAAGAAGCTTGAGAAAAGAAAACTAAGGCAGCCACCACACCAAAGACTAGTAAGTTGCAATATATTCCATTTTTGGTTTTGGGTTTCGATACACTTTAAGTATAATGTCAGTCTATGTACACTAACAAATAGTTATAGTGCTATAAAGAATAGCTTAGGTACTGAAAGTCTGAAACTGTAAAAGCTGACAATACACATGTTTGTCAGAACAGTTACCGTTACAGGTGTGTTTGTCCGCCAGCAGGTAGTAGCCATCTTCACATGCACATCGATATCCACCAGGAAAGTTCACACACCTCTGGCTACAGCCTGCATTCTCCTTTTCGGGATCCTCACATTCATTTATGTCTGCAAAAAAAAAAAGAAAAAGAGTTTTGCTGTGCATGATTGTGTATGTTGGGTATTCAGACAGCTTTGGGTCGTGGCTGTCAGCATACAATAGCCAGCAGTGTGGATGTGGGAACCTATGGAAATCTATAGAACTCTTTACATGTATGGCCATATCTGTCTGCTTTAGTGTAGATTAGAAGGTCACGCTTATGCTCAGTGATAGTTTTGACCTTTATAACCCAACTCCTGCTAACATTGGACAAAAGTGAAAAATAAAGTTAACCACTTAAGACCCGGACCATTATGCAGTTAAAGGACCCGGCCTCTTTTTGCGATTCGGCACTGTGTCGCTTTAACTGACAATTGCGCAGTCATACGACATGGCTCCCAAACAAAATTGTCATCCTTTTTTTCCCACAAATAGAGCTTTCTTACGGTTTTTATTTTTTGCGCTATAAACAAAAATAGAGTGACAATTTTGAAAAAAAAACAATATTTTTGACTTTTTGCTATAATAAATATCCCCAAAAAAGAGATAAAAAAGTTTAGGCCGAAACGTATTCCTTTACTTATTAATGTAAAAAAAAAAAAAAACACAATAAGCGTTTATTGATTGGTTTGTGCAAAATTTATAGCGTTTACAAAATAGGGAATAGTTTTATGGCATTTTTATTAATATTTTTATTTTACTAGTAATGGCAGCGATCAGCGATTTTTTTGTGACTGCGACATTATGGCGACACATCGGACACTTTTGACACATTTTTGGGACCATTGTCATTTTCACAGCGAAAAGTTCTATAAAAATGCACTGGTTACTGTGAAAAAGTCAGTGAAGGGGTTAACCACTAGGTGGCGATAAGGGGTTAAGTGTGCCCTAAGGGAGTGATTCTTACTATAGGGGACGTGGCTGGACATGTGACATTACTGATCATCGTTCCCTATAACAAGGAACAGACGATCAGTGACAAGCCACAGAGAAGAACGGGGACGGTTTGTTTACATTCACCTCTCCCCGTTCTTCAGCTCCTGTGACCCGATCGCGGGACACTGGCGGCGATCGGGTCCGCAGGTCATGGAGCTTTGGACTGGGTCGTGAGCGCGCCGCCATGGCTGGGCACTTAAAGGTCAACGTTCCTGGACGTGCCTCTGCCCAGCCGTGCCAATTTGCCAACGTAAATCGGCGTTAGGCGATCCTCAAGTGGTTAAAATAGCCATGCCTGGAGAAAATGTGGCACTCCAAAAATTATAAAAATTATAAAAATTATTACAAGCTCATCTAAATTGAAACAGGAATCGCATTTCTAGAAAATCCAGAAGATGACAAAATGATGCATACCTCCCAACTTTTTGAGATAGGAATGAGGGACACCCAGGGCTTTTTTTCAGGGGGAACTTGAGGGAACTCAGTTCCACCACCTTTGGCTCAGACCCTTTGGTGCCTGCTCACCACAATCACTTGTAAAGGCAGAAGTCTGGTTTCTGTGTTTACAAGTGACAGCTCTGCACTCTGTGTGTAACCCCCTGAACTCTGCACTATGTATGTAATGCTGGTATTTAATGCCCTTTTAAGACCCTTCTACTGTTTGTGAAATCTGAACGGGTCGTGGTTGAGTTCCTGCACCTATTATCTGAGAAAAAAAGCTCTGGGGACACCTATTTGCAAAAGTATGCAGGCATAAGACACACCCCTTGTCACGCCTCCTTAAAGGAGAATTGTACAAAAAAACAAGATTGGTTAAACACACAAGTGCTTTTTTTATCACTACTATTCCTTTATATTGGCTATTGGGATTTACAAATGCAGCAATTTAGAAATCAGATGAAAGGTTTAGCGCTGGGAAATGCTTTTTGAAAGATGAAAAGTGAATTTTAAATACAGCTATATAGACCAATACCAAAATGAGGGCGATAGAGGGACAGAGGGGCGTTGCTCCAAATCAGGCACAGTCCCTCAAAATCAGGGACAGTTGGGAGCTATGATGATGGCTGCTCTGCTGTTGTTTTCTGCTGGTTGGATAAATATTAGCTGGTTCAGCACAGCTCTGGTTATGAACTACATTTGGTCACTCACCTTCATTGCAGCGCACTCCCTGCCATCCCGGTTTGCACACGCACGTATAGTTTCCTTTCCCGTCTTTACACTCCTTGTATCCTTCTTTATGGCAGGGCATAGGCTTGCACTGATCTGGAAGTGCTGTTAAAAAAACGATGATGTGTTAAATAATAATTATTAACCACTTCAGCCCGGACAATTTTGCTGGTCAATGACCGGACCACTTTTTGCGATTCGGCACTGCTTCGCTTTAACTGACAATTGCGTGGTCATGCTCCCAAACAAAATTTGCGTCCTTTTTTCCCCCAAATAGAGCTTTCTTTTGGTGGTACTTGATCACCTCTGCGGTTTTTATTTTTTGTGCTATAAAAATATATAAAAAAAAATGTTTTCCTCAGTTTAGGTTGATACGTATTCTTCTACAAATTTTTTATAAAAAAAATCGCAATAAGCATTTATTGATTGGTTTGCGCAGAAGTTATAGCGTCTACAAAATAGGGGATAGATTTATGGCATTTTTATTATTATTTTTTTTTACTAGTAATGGAGACGATCTGCGATTTTTATTGGTACTGCGACCTTATGGCGGACACTTTGGACACATTTGTGGGACCATTGGCATTTTTATAGTGATCAGTGCTATAAAAATGCATTGATTACTGTAAAAATGTCACTGTCAGGGAAGGGGTTAACACTAGGGGGCGAGGAAGGGGATAATTATGTTCCCTTATTGGGTTCTAACAGAAGGGGGGTGGGACTGAATGGGGGAAATGGCAGATTGCTGTTCATACATTGTATGAACATGCGATCAGTCATTTCTCCCCCTGAAAGGACCGGGAGCTGTGTGTTTACACACACAGCTCCCGGTTCTCGCTCTGTAACGAGCGATTGCGGGTGTCCGGCGGTAATCGCACCCGTCGGGCACTCGCGTCGGCACCCTAGTTGCTGCAATGCAAAATCACATTATATTATGTGATTTTGCGCAGCCGAGCCGACCTGCCGCCATAAAACTACGGTGGGCGGTCGGCAAGAGGTTAAGCAATAATTTATAAAAAGGAAATAAAACAAATCTCTGTGTGAAGGCTCATTCACATTCAGGCCCCGAATAGCGTAAAGAATTCTTCGTTTACTAGGAATGAGCTGTGTGCAGGCAGCCCATATTAGTGAATAGACACTCATTGGCTATAGACTCACCTGCATAACCAAATTTGAGTAGTATGCAGGGAGAGGTGCATGGAACTTGATGCAGAGCCTGTGCATCAATATTGGTGCATCAATCTCTGGCTCTGCAGCCCATATAGCTGATGCCTGTCCATCCCCTAATATGAGGTGCCTGCTAGGGATGAGCCGAACACCCCTGGGTTCGGTTCGCACCAGAACCTGCGAACAGACCAAAAGTTTGTGTGAACTTTAGAACCCTGTTAAAGTCTATGGGACTCGAACATTTGAAATCTAAAGTACTAATTTTAAAGGCTAATATGCAAGTTATTGTCCTAAAAAGTGTTTGGGGACCTGGGTCCTGCCCCAGGGGACATGTATCAATGCAAAAAAAGTTTTTAAAAACGGACTTTTTTTAGGAGCAGTGATTTTAATAATGCTTAAAGTGAAACAATAAAATTGAAATATTCCTTTAAATTTCGTACCTAGGGGGGTGTATAGTATGCCTGTAAAGTAGCGCTTGTTTCCCATGCTTAGAACTGTTCCTGCACAAAGTGTAATTTCTGAAGGAAAAAGGTCATTTAAAATCACTCACCTTAGGGTCTGGTATGGATATTAAGGGGAACCCTGCGTCAAATTAAAAAAATAATGTGTGGTTCCCCCCAAATATCAATTCCAGACCCTTCAGGTCTGGTCTGGATTTTAAGGGGAACTCCACCCCACTTTAGACTTCAAACGTTCGAGTTCCATAGACTTTAACAGGGTTCTAAAATTCACACAAACTTGCCGCGAACACCCCAAATAGTTGGCTGTTCGGTGAACAGGCAATGTTCGAGTCGAACATGAGTTCAACTCGAAGCTCATCCCTAGTGCCTGCATGCAACACACTGCTAGTAAACAAAGAGCTATTCACGCTATACAAGACTGAGCACCTGTTAATGAGGCTCAAGGGTTTCTCTTTCTTCTTCAGGTGATCCAAAAGATTGTGCTACACAAAAAAGCTGCCATTGACTCTGACAGCTCCCCTCCAAGGGTATACAGTATCTCACAAAAGTAAGTAAACCCCACACATTTTTGTAAATATTTTATTATATCTTTTCATGTGACAACACTGAAGAAATTACACTTTGCTACAATGTAAAGTAGTGAGTGTGCAGCTTGTGTAACAGTGTACATTTGCTGTCCCCTCAAAATAACTCAACTTACAGATATTGTTGTCTAAACCATTGGCAACAAAAGTGAGTAAACCCCTGTGAAAATGTCCAAATTGGGCCCAATTAGCCATTTTCCCTCCCCAGTGTCATGTGACTCGTTATTGTTACAAGGTCTCAGGTGTGAATGGGGAGCAGGTGTGTTAACTTGGTGTTATCGCTTTCACTCTCTCATACTGGTCACTGGAAGTTCAACATGGCACCTCATGGCAAAGAACTCTCTGAGGATCGGAAAAAAAAGAAATGGTTGCTCTACATAAAGATGGCCTAGGCCAGGGATCCTCAAACTACGGCCCTCCAGCTGTTACAGAACTACAAATCCCATGAGGCATTGCAACACTCTGACATTCACAGACATGACTAGGCATGATGGGAATTGTAGTTCCTGAACACCTGGAGGGCCATAGTTTGAAGACCCCTGGCCTAGGTCATAAGAAGATTGCCAAGTCCCTGAAACTGAGCTGCAACATGGTGGTCAAGACCATACAGCAGTTTAACAGGACAGGTTCCACTCAGAACAGGCCTCACCATGGTCAACCAAAGAAGTTGAGTGCACATGCTCAGCGTCATATCCAGAGGTTGTCTTTGGGAAATAGACATACGAGTGCTGCCAGCATTGCTGTATAGGTTTTAGGGGTAAGGGTCAGCCTGTCAGTGCTCAGACCATACACCGCACACTGCAGCAAATTGGTCTGAATCACTGTCATCCCAGAAGGAAGCCTCTTCTAAAGATGATGCACAAGTTTGCTGAAGACAAGCAGACTAAGGACATGGATTACTGGAACCATGTCCTGTGGTCTGATGAGACCAAGATAAACTTATTTGGTTCAGATGGTGTCAAGCGTGTGTGGCAGCAACCAGGTGAGGAGTACAAAGACAAGTGTGTCTTGCCTACAGTCAAGCATGGTGGTGGGAGTGTCATGGTCTGGGGTTTCATGAGTGCTGCCAGCACTGAGGGAACCATGAATGCCAACATGTCCTGTGACATACTGAGGCAGAGCATGATCCCCTCCCATTCGAAGACTGGGCCGCAGGGCAGTATTCCAACATGATAATGACCCCAAACACACCTCCAAGACATCCACTGCCTTGCTAAAGAAGCCTGAGGGTAAAGGTGATGGACTGGCCAAGCATGTCTCCAGACCTAAACCCTGTTGCGCATCTGTGGGGCATCCTCAAACGGAAGGAGGAGGATCGCAAGGTCTCTAACATCCACCAGCTCCATGATGTCATTATGGAGGAGGGGAAGAGGAGTCCAATGGCAACCTGTAAAGCTCTGGTGAACTCCATGCCCAAGAGGGTTAAGGTAGTGCTGAAAAATAATGGTGGCCACACAAAATATTGACACTTTGGGCCGAATTTGGACATTTTCACTTAGGGATGTACTCACTTTTGTTGCCAGCGGTTTAGACATTAATGGATTTGTGTTGAGTTATTTTGAGGGGACATCAAGTTTACACTGTTATACAAGCTGCACACTTTACATTGTAGCAAAGTGTAATTTCTTCAGTGTTGTCACATAAAAAAATGTAATAAAATATTAACAAAAAAGTGTAAGGGGTGTACTCACTTTTGCTAGATACTGTATGTTTGCAAAGCTGGAAGAAACCTTGGGTGTGTGTGGTTTTTTTTTTACTAATATCTCCTAACCAGTGGACTAGAAGGCATGTATAGTACATTGCAAATGGCTCAGTATACACAGCTGTGTTCAATAGGCAAAATGTTGCATCATGTTAATGTGAATGTTGAATGCACTGATCAAAACAGTTTTCTACAGTGCAAATGGGGCCCCCTGCTGGCAAAATACTTGTGGCAAATACTTCCATTCACCCATATAACCCAGAGGCAGACAGAATATACTTTTTCAAATCTTCCTAATTCCCAACAACCAATCAAAACAAAATTTACATTGATCTGGCTGTAATACTCTGAAATCTGATTGGCTGTTGATCGGCTCCTGAGCATTGTGCAATATACAGTGACTTGAACACCTGTCATTTGGAATTTATGATAAAAAAGAATAAGCCAGGGTAAATTAGGTGTGGGTTCAGGAAAGTTAACCACTTAAGCCCCGGACCATTATGCAGCTAAAGGACCAGGTCCCTTAGAGCCCATTCACACCTGAGCGGCAAAACGCCTGTCGCGCGACGCTCGTGCCGCTGGAGGGGAAATTTCCCATTCATGTCTATAGAGATGGTTCACATCTCTGAGACGCCGAACGCCTGTCGCCTGAAAAAAAGTCCCGGACCCTTTTTTTCAAGCGACATTGGCGTTCGCCCATAGACATGAATGGGAAGATTTGTAAAAAAATAAAATAAATAAATAAATAAATCGAAGCGCGGCAAGTAAAGCCGCGTATGCGGCGTTACTTGCCGCTCAGGTGTAAATGCAGCCTTATTGCGATTCGGTACTGCGTCGCTTTATTTGACAATTGTCGTGCGATGTGGCTCCGAAACATAATTGGCGTCCTTTCTTTCCCACAAATAGAGATTTCTTTTGGTGGTATTTAATCACCTCTGCGGTTTTTATTCGTTGTGCTATAAACCAAAATAGAGCGACAATTACTTTTTGCTATAATAAATATCCCCAAAAATATATAAAAAAACATATTTTTTCCTCAGTTTAGGCCGATACGTATTCTTCTACCTATTTTTGGTAAAATAAATCGCAATAAGCTTTTGGTTTGCGCAAAAATTATAGCATCTACAAAATAGGGGGTAGTTTTATGGCATTTTTATAAATTTTTCTTTACTAGTAATGGCGGCGATCAGCGATTTTTATTGTGACTGCATTATGGCGGACACATCGGTCACTTTTGACACATTTTTGGGACCATTGTCATTTTTACAGCAATCAGTGCTATAAAAATGAACTGGTAACTGTGAAAATGACAATGGCAGTGAAGGGGTTAACCTGTAGGGGGGGCGCTGTAGGGGTTAAGAGTGCCCTAATGTGTGATTCTTACTGTAGGGGGGCGTGGCTGGACATATGACAGGAAACGGATGATCAGTGACAAGCCACGGAGAAGAACAGGGAAAGGTTTGTTTACACTCACTTCTCCCCGTTCTTCTGTGACCCGATCGCGGGACATCGGCCGAGATCGGGTCCGCGGATCCTGTGGGCGCAGTCACGGAGCTTCGGACCGGGTCGTGAGCGCACTGCCGAAGGCGCGCTCGCGATCCCTGATTGGGTTCTTAAAGGGCACGTACATGTACGCCCTTGTGCCCAGCCGTGCCATTCTGTCGATGTATATCGTCGTGCAGTGGTCCACAAGCGGTTAAAGTATATCTAAACCCAAGAACAAAGATGTAATATATTAGAGCTTACAAGTCCTTAGGTATGTTGGATGCATTAGGTTATTTTTTTTCCTTTATGTTTTTAGACTGCCCACAAAGGTTGATATTACCATTTTACATTACTGATATTACACTAGTATGTATTAGTTATATATTTATAATGGTTATAATATACCACTTAAAGTTTATGTATAGCCAAAGCTTGGAGAGTTAAAATCTCTGTAAATTTATATTTTGCCATCTGTGTCCCATTCACTTCTTGTCCCACAAATGAAACAGGAAATGAGGGGAAGTCTCTACCAAGTGAGAGCAATTCTCCTCTAAGATAGTTGTCACATAAACAGGTGTCCCCATTTCTTTCCCCTCACCTCTCGTTTTGGTGACAACTGCAAAAAAAAATTGGTATATTAGTATGCTTCTATTAGCAATCAAAGGATTACTTGGTGAAGCTAGGGACTGTGCTCAAGTAACCCAAAAAAGAGGCAGTGTCTTGTACTCAGTGACAATGGTTCCCAATAAAATTAAGCAGGATAATTCTTTCTTCCTGGAACACAGACAATAAAAGCCTGTCAGAGGGTTAAAGGGTCACTAAAGATATATATATATTTTTAAATAACAAACATGTTATACTTACCTCCACTGTGCAGCTCGTTTTTCACATAGTGGCCCCGATCCATGTCTTCTGGGGTCCCTGGGAGGCTGTCTCGGCTCCTCCATGCAAGGACTCAACACCTTCATGCAAGCTCTCTCGCATGGTGTTGAGTCCTTGTGGGCGCGCTCCCTTGATGCAGCCGGCGGCCATAGCCGCTCACTGTATCACTCGGCCCCGCCCCCCCGCCACACCGCATCATTGGGTGTGATTGACTGCAGCGCAAGCCAATGGCTGCGCTGCTTTCAATCAACCACTGAATGAGTCGGTAAGACGGCCGAGAAGACTGCTCTTTCACGGCGCAGGACTTTTGAGGGGGTCAGGTAAGTAATGGGGGGCTCAGGGGGGCGCTAATGCACAGATGTTTTTTCACCTTAATTCATAGAATGCATTAAAGTGACAAAACGTTTACCTTTACAATCCCTTTAAGTTCCCACACTATCCGAACCTAAAAAAAAGTTTTGGCTATAGCTAAACTTTAACCATTTTTTCCCACAACTTTTAGTGACAGCCTTAAAGGATAAATTCACCTTTTGAAAAATGTTACTTGTTACAATCATATTAATCAGGGTCCGGCACCCACTCCCCCCCCCCCCAGCTGTGACACCTAGCAGGCATCTACACCCCCCCCTGCTAGCTGTCACAATTTAAAAAAAATGTGCCGTCCACCTGCCAAGCCGTGTCACTCATTCACAGTTCTCTGTGAATAAAAAACTACAGGTCCCAACAGCCTTTGCGGCTGTCGGCTTGTAGTTTTCAATGAACTACCATGGTGCTGTAGAGAGCTAGTTCATTGAGTCGTCTTCCTATCAGATTGTATCTGCTTGCCGGTATGATGTGCAATGTTTGTGCATATAAGCGTTTTATTTAAAACATTCCCACTATTAGGAATTTACACTTGAAAATGCTGAACGCTTCCAAACGCCACGTTTATGTGCATCAAGCTGTTTTCCTGCCCGAAAGCACCTCTTGTGATCAGGTTTTTTCAGCCTGTAAACGTTCCTCTTAAAATATGCATGGCGTACAACGGCACTATAAAGGGGAAGTTCCATTCGAATGGCGCCACACTTTAGGCCGATTATACTAATTTCCTGTCTCATAACTTGCTTCTGAGAATGCGAGTTTTTTTCCACGTCGTTAAAGCGAACACATGACCATTTTTTTACGTTGAGAAAAACGACGACGTGAAAAAACGAGGAGAAAAAAATAGAGCATGTTCTAAATTTTTAATGCCCATTTTTCTCAACAAGTAAAATGCTCTGGAGCCCACACACGACCGTCCAGTTTAAAAAATTGCATTTTTCACGTCATGAAAAATGGTAGTGTGTACGCGGTTTTAGCGCCTAAATGTGCGGAGACACATAGGATAACATAAGGTTGCTTCTACAGGCTGAAAGAAAGAACAAAACAGCAAATGCCCGTGTGCATGATGCCCTATGGTTACAATGAATACTACAATCTACTGAATGTTGATATTATTCTAGTTTGCCTGTTGAAAAAAAAAAAATCTTTATTAATATACAAACCAGTAACACATGATCTTAGGTCTGCTGGGCCATCATAATCCAGATAACTAAGCTTATTTGCATTCCCATTGCGATGGCTGCCAAGGCAGGCTAAAAAATACAGAAAGAAAAGTTTAGTATTATTATTAGTATTTTTATTAATATTATTATTATTAGAATGATATATTGCAACAATAAGTTAAAACATTTAAAAATGTAAACTGTAGCATCTTCATGTAATTAAAATGCAAACCCCTATTAAGGCTTGATGCCCACTGCTGGCACTTGGGATCTGACTTGTGAGACCCCAAGTCGCATGACATGTGAGATCCCATGTAAGTCAATGAGAGCTGTTTTAAAGAGGTTGTACATCCTTGTGTTTTTCCCCTTAGTGCATCCTATGCATTAAGGGAAAAAACACATTGCAGTGTCCGGCCCCCTGTTTTACTTACCCGAGCCCTGTGTTTCCATGGGTGCGATCCCGTGTCTCTCTCCACGGCTTCTCAGCTCTGCAGCCAATGGCTCCCACTGCTGTCAATCAAATCCAATGATGCAGCCACCGGGGGGCAGGACCGAGTCATATACTCGGCGTCTATAGACGCCGAGTGTATGACACAGGAGCGCGCCCACAAGGTAACCCCCCTCGGGAGAGACCTTTTTAGAGGGGGTTATCTAATGCCTGGAGGAACCGCGAGAGCCGCCGTGGGACCCCAGAAGAGGAGGATATGGGCCACTCTGTACAAAACGAACTGCACAGTGGAGGCAAGAATGATATGTTTGTTATTTAAAAAAAAAAAAAAAAGAACCTTTAATATCACTTTAATTAGCACTACTAAAGTTGTTCCGACTTTAGAAAACATTCTTGTACTACTTCAAGGAGACTTTTATACAACTTCTATTCTATACTCAGGGGCGGACTGACCATTGAGGCACCCAGGCACTGCCTGAGGGCCCCATGCCACTAGGGGGCCCCATCAGGGTTGCCAGGCTCAGTAAAACCAGGGACAGTATGTAAAAATCTTTTTTTTTTTTTTTTAATCTGTCCCTGATATGTCTGAAAACTGACATTCTTTTGATGTGAAAATCCAGATATTTTAGGTGCCCCGCCTCTGCACTGCCTCCTGGCATGGTGGCCATCTGTAAGCCCAGGGGCCCCATAATCTTATATTGCCTGGGGGCCCCATGAGTTGTCAGTCCGCCCCTGTCTATACTTCTACTAAAGTAGTACAGTGGAACCTTGGATTACGAGTATAATCCGTTCCAGGAGAATGCTTGTAATACAAAGCACTCGCATGTCAAAACAAATTTCCCCATAGAGGTCAATGGAAACAAAGATAATTTGTTCCGCATTGACTTCTATGGCATGCAATACCCAGAAGTGGGGGGGGGCACTGGAGAGCCTCGGAAATACCTGGAGACAGCTCGACTGATCTTGGAAACCCTTGGAAAGGTTTAGAAACTGAGTATTTCCAAGTGTTTCTGAGTATTTCCGTGTGATTTCAGGAATTTCCGAACGGCTCTGCAACATTGCGAATGTCACCGGCGCCCCCACACCTCTGGCCAAATGCGGTACTGCACACCCAATAAGATTGAATTCTGTTATTTGTAAACCGAGGTTCCACATGTACTTAAGTAACCAGAAAATCACCTGGCAAAGTGCGACTTTCTGTGACTAATTTTTTTGGAGAGTTTTGGAATAAGAAATGTTTTATATCCTGTGGTGTTATTACTCTGTACATGTGTAGAGCAGTTGCTAATGTTAAGCCAATCAGTACAAAGTATAAATAGATTTATAGAAATCTTGTAATGTTTTAGCTGGGCACATATACCTATTCAGCAACAGTGTGATGTTCAGGTCTTGGTATGTTTCCCAATGTAATATTAGGAAGGATGGTCAAATTGATGACTTTTCTTATGTGTTATAAATGACGATTTATGTTTTATGATTAGGTTTCTTTATGGATCTATAAAGGATGCTATCGACTATCGACCATCAGTAATCAGACATGGCCTGTCTTTGGTTATGCGTTGAATTATCTGCGATAAGATAATGCAATGCCAACAAGACAATTACAAAACTTCAAGTATTACAGAGTGTGGTAGGTACAAAACTGTTTGGAGTTTGCCAAAGCGATAGACCATAGGTTATAAAGGTGGTACGTGGCTTAATTCCCATGTAGAGTAGTAGTTTATACCCATTGTGGCATTGGGGTGATTGATTATTCTCAAGTGATTTTCCAATGAGTTGAGACAGTTCAAACTGTATTTTAGGGCATGGCAGCCCACTTTTATTCAACAGAACGGAAAGCTGTTCTCTTTACTAGTCCATCTGACTGTGATGATGTCCAGCTCTTCGGATTAACTTGTCTCACTTAGCCTTTAGTCGCAGCGCGCTGCTGCACAACCCAATCCTGACCTATGGATAGGGGTTCTCCTGACACCCCAATAGGAGCCCACTTGACTCCTGGAACAAGACCTTATGTCTCCTGGCTGCCAACTGGGGCACATCTACACCCCTGGGTGAGACCTTCTGTCTCCAAATTGGGAGATCTGAACTAACACAATTTGGAACCTTCAGGCTTAAAGCGGAGTTCCATCCAAAAGTAGAACTTCCACTTAAACCACTCCTCGCCCCCTTACATGCAACATTTGGATTTTTTTTGGGGGGGGGGAGTGGGGGCTTCGGTAGGAGTGGGACTTCCTGTCCCACTTCCTCCTTCCGCCCAGGAACCGCTTAGATGACTCGTCATAATGCCTTAGGTGGCCCCTCCCTGTAGGCGATCACCTGGGACACGTGACAGGTCCCAGTTGATCGTCTGCCCACTCTTGAGCGCAGCACCACTCGCGCATGCGCAGTGAGTGCCCGGCCGTGAAGCCGCAAGCTGTCACGTGCCCACAGTGAGAATAGAGGCACCAGCGGAGAGGGGGGAGAGAAGCGACGCTCCGGGCGGCCGTGTCGCTGGACAGTGGAGCAGGTAAGTGTCTGTTTATTAAAAGCCAGCAGCTATACTTTTTGTAGCTGCTGACATTTAATAAACATCAAAAAGGTTGAAACTCCGCTTTAAAGAGGAGCTACAATCGTTTTTCTGAAAATTAAAACTGTATCTGCTGACTGCTGACTTTTAATAAACAGATACTCACCTGTCCCGGGATCCAGTGCTGTGCTCACCCGAGGGGGTTCTGGGTTATCGTTTTCCGTGCCTGGCACCAGCATTTTAATTGTGGGCAACCCCCTCGGGTGAGCACAGCACTGGATCCCAGGACAGGTGAGTATCTGTTTATAAAAAGTACAATTTCCTTAAGAGGAGGTGCCTCAAAGCGGAACATCTCCTTTTGGGTGAAGTTCCACTTTAAGAGCACATATTCTATAACATTCATAACAAGGATATAATTCCTAAATTGACTACAAATATGGAAATATTCACTTACCTAAGTATCTTGGGTAAAAGAATTCCTAGATAAATATAAAAAAAAAGAAAATTATTCATAAGGATTAAACAACATCAATGATCAAAATGTAAATGCCGCAACATGGACACATTTAAAGTGGAGGTTCACCTAAAAATACATTTTTAACATTGCATTTATGAGCTTTATCACAATTAGAATCGGCTGTTTTTTTTAAAAAATACGTCCCGTACATACCGTTTTACATATGTATTCTCACAGCCGCTTCCGGGTATGATCGTCGTGGGTTGGGCTTCTTTCGGAATCTCGTGACGCGCTGTATGCGTCGGTCGGATGCCTGTCAATCAATTAGGAACGCCAAGCCTCGACGATCATACCCGGAAGCGGCTGTGAGAATACATATGGGAAACGGTATGTACGGGATGTATTTAAAAAAAAAACAGCCGATTCTAATTGTGATAAAGCGCATAAATGCAATGTTAAAAATGTATTTTTAGGTGAACCTCCACTTTAAATGCGTCCATGTTGCGGCACTGCCGAAGTGCTTTGCAGGACTTTTTCCCTGTCCTGCAAGTGTACCGCCCCAGTGTGAAAGCACTCAGGCTCTGCTTTGCTTTGCTGTGGCTTCATTTTAAAAATGATACCCTACAGTATATAGCTTCATTGGTGCTTCAAAGCATCTTTAAAGCCTCCATAGAAGTCTATGGCAAAGCTCGCTTGAAGCCCCACGGAGGCTCATTAATGCCTCACCAAAGCCCCACCGAAGCACCAAGCAAAAGCAGGTGTAAACAGTACTGTAAGCTAACCATTTTATTTAGTAACAGGAGCTTTGGCTGGCGTTCAGAAAGCTTTAACCAAGCCTGTCCCAAGCCATGTTTTGAAGCAAGTGTATAATAGCCCTAAGTGTAACTAAAGAGAAATCTTTATTTTTTGTTTTAGACAGAGTGAAGAGGGATTAAAATACCTGACTTTTTTTTATTGCTGTCTGTGTTCCTGTTAGGGAGGTTTACCCTCTCTATTTGTCCATTTTACCTTCGTCATACCATGAAAATAAAAAAAATGAAATACATTTGGGGTTTGCCACTGGTACAGGAAGGGAGGAGGAATCTTTCCATTGGTAATCTAGTTCTGGCAACAACAAGGGATTCCCTCACTTTAGAGAAATTTCATCTAACTTCCTGTTTTGGCTATGGGACAGGAAGTGAAGGGAAATCTTCTCAATGGGATACAGATGGGAAAAAATGAGTTATAACTCTCCCTTATTTTATCCCTTAGTTTATCCAACATTAAAAAAATACTACTACTTTTGCAAAATTCAGATTAAAGTTGGCAAAATACAAGCGAAGATCAAACAAATGTTGGCGCCCAACACAAAATATATTGTCTCTGCTTACTGTTTCAGGGGCATTTTCAAATATTTCCCGAGCTTCTTCCTTATTGCAAAGTTCCTCAATACATTCCCTTTCCAGGTCACCACCTTTACTTTCTTCAAAAAATGAATTTGCTCTTCGTTTTCTTGTAAGAAATTGAGATGCGGACTGCGAAGATAAAACTGTACAGAAAAAAAAAGTACATTTTCAATTTTCTGTGTCACCAATAATCTCCAACTCTACGAAACCTAGCAACCTTCCCCTGTTGTGGAACGGCACCCGCACAGCCCATCCAGGCTGTGACCAGACTTGGTGCTGCGACTACGGCTACTGTAAGCTATGAAAGCCCAAGTGTATGATAAAGCCAAAAGGCAATCAGGAGCTTGCAATACAAATAAACTTTATTATAAACAATGTCAAGATCCTTTACGAACTCCGCTGATGCGTATCAATCAATCACAACCTTGATCATAACTATGATTAAGGGCCAGTTCACGCCAGACGCAGTTCTGTTCAGTTCCTTGTGGTTTTTTTCTGCACAAAAGATTATAAAGCGGTCCTAAAGGTTTTTTACCTTAAGGCTGCTATTCACACAACTGTTTTTCATGACGAGAAAAATGCAATTTTTCCATGACATGAATAACGATCGTATGTACATGGCATAAGACATTCTCTGCATTAAAGGGGTTGTAAAGGTAAAAGTTTTTTTACCTTAATGCATCTTATGCATTAAGGTAAAAAAACATCTCACAGCACCGCCCCCCCCCCCCCCCCCCCCCCGAGTCCCCGTTTTACTTACCTTACCGTTCGAATCTCCCGGGCGCCCCCACGTCATCCTCTTCGGTTCCCAGCCTGGCCGTTGATTGGCTAGGCTGGGCGGATTGATAGCAGCGCAGCCATTGGCTGGCGCTGCTGTCAATCACAGTGGATGACGCGGCGCGACGGGGGGCGGAGCCGAGTGATACAGTCGGCAGCTATGGCCGCCGCTGTATTACGGGAGTGTGCTCGCAAAAGCTTCCCACCGTGCGAGCGCCCTCGCATGAAGAAGGAAAGCTTTTGCGAGGAGGAGCCCAGACAGCCGCCGAGGGACCCCAGAAGACAGCTTTCCGGGCCACTCTGTGCAAAACGAACTGCACAGTGGAGGTAAGTATAACATGTTTGTTGCTTTTTTAAAAAAAAATCCTGTGTTTAGTGTCGCTTTAAGGTAAAAAAATCTTCTGTGCAGCTCCATTCCGCCCCCCTTTACTTACCGGAGTCTGATATCAATCCAGCTCTGTGAGTCATTTGCTGCTCTCTATCAAATCCTATGACAAGGGTCCAGGGGCGGGGCCGAACCCAGCTGCAAGTGTTTATAGATGCAGGCAGCACAAGTGCCCCCATAGGCAGTGGCTTCCTATGGTAGGCACTCTATGAAGAGGATGACCCAAGATGAAGTGGACCGGGGCTGCTCTGTGCAACATCACTGTACAGAGCAGGTGAGAATGACATATTTTAAAATAGAATGTTATGTTTTAAATAAAAAATATTCTTTAGAATCACTTCACCCTTGTTTATAATAAAGTTTAATTGTACTGCAAGTTCCTGATCAAGTGCAGTCTTTATCATACACTAACAGCGCAAATTAGCTTGTGAGAGAGGAGCATCGGGTAAGTAAATGTGCATTACCAAGTCCCCTAGAAGTAAACAAGCAGTTAACTCATGCAATGGGGCCATGAGTTTAAAGGGTTACTAAAGGAATTTTTTTTTTAGCTAAATAGCTTCCTTTACCCTAATGCAGTTCTGGTTTCATGTCCTCATTGTTCGTTCTGCTGTAATCCTTCTCTGTTCTGCACACTTCCTGGTTGTCTGTTTCCTTATGAAAAAAGTACTGGGAGCTTCTCTCTGTGGTCTCCAATCAAGGAGGAGTGATTACTGTGTGTGTAAAACCCCTCAGAACCAATCAGTTTCATTTTAAAAACAAACACTGCACTGTATTGGCTCTGTGTCTCTGTACTTCACACAAGCATGAAACTAGATTAAAAAACGAAACTGAAACTGCAGGCACATTATATGATTGATTTTTTTATCTATTTGTAATCATTTTTAAAAGGAATCAGTTAACTATTATGTCTCTATACTCTGTAAACAGTCATTTCAGCAAAAAAAAAAATGTTTCCTTTACAGCTCCTTTAACCCATTCCTTACCGCGTCATTGTCAAATGACGGCGGCAGGAACCCTTCCTCGATCCGGGTGGACGTCATATGACGTCCTTTGTTCCCGATCAGGGCTTTTTTTCAGGGGGAACTTGGGGGAACTCAGTTCCACCACCTCTGGCTCAGACCCTTTGGTGCCCGCTCACCACAGTCACTTGTAAACACAGAAGTCTGGTTTCTGTGTTTACAAGTGACAGCTCTGTACTCTGTGTGTAACCACCTGAACTCTGCACTCTGTTTGTAATGCAATCCTGGTATTTAATGCCCCTTTAAGACCCTTTTACTGTTTGTGAAATCTGAACGGGGTCGTGGTTGAGTTCCTGCACCTATTTTCTGAGAAAAAAAGCTCTGTTCCCGGTGATCTAGGACGCGACCACCCGCGACCTCGCGTGCATGCCCGATGGTCGCGATTGCCGCCGGGCACCCGTGATTACCGGCGATCACGGCAGGAGTGTGGATCTGTGTGTGTAAACACATTGATCCACCTCCTGTCAGCGCTGAGGAGACCGATGTGTGTTCCCACCACAGAGGAACACACATCGGTCTCCTCCCCTTGTGAGTCCCCCTCCCCCTACAGTTAGAACATACTTTAGGGAACATTGTAACCCCTTCGGCGTCCCCTAGTGTTAACCCCTTCCCTGCCAGTCACATTTACACAGTAATCAGTGCAGTTTTATAGCACTAATCGCTGCGTGAATGTAAATGGTCCCAAAAACGTGACAAAAGTGTCGCCGCAATGTCACGGTCACACAAAAAAAATAATCGCAGATCGCCTCCATTACTAGTAAAAAAAAAAAATGCCATAAATCTATCACCGATTTTGTAGACGCTATGGGCCAGATTCAGATACACTTAATATTGCGCTGCGTAATCGAAATACTCTATGCTGCCGTATTTCACCAGGCTCTACACCGAATCCTGGTAGATTTTTGCCCGTACGCTACGGCGGCGTAGACTATTTCTCGCCGCGTAATCGAAATACGCGATTGGGGGGCGTGAAGCATTTAAATTAAGCGCGTCTCCGCGGCGATCGAACTGCGCATGCTCCGTTCAGAAATTTCCCGCCGTGCATTGCGCGAAATCACGTCGTTACGTCATTCGTTGTTTGAGTAGCGTCGTTTACGAACATTACTATTCCCGGACGACTTACGTAAAAAATAATAAAAGACATCGGAAAACGTAGAAATTCGACGTGGGAACGACGGCCATACTTAACATGGGCTGTCTAATATTAGACCAGCCTAAAGCTGGTATAGTTTTACGCAGCGAAAAGATGACTAAAGGTGCCGTAAGAGATTGCGAATGAAGATCGTAATTTCTGGGATCGCCGGCAAAAGCTCATTAGCATACCCCGACGCGGAAAACGACGGGAAGTCCACCCAGTGGCCGCAATTTTATTGCAGCGTAGATCCGAAGGCGTACGAAAACGTAATCCAGTCGAATTGAAGCCCGCAGCCGTCTATTCATGGTTTGAGGTTTTCAACTAGCTAGAAAACGCGCGTAATTGGAAATTACTCCAGTCTAACACCAGTTAGACAGGCGTAATCGCTCTGTGAATCTGGCCCTATAACTTTTGCGCGAACCAATCTATATACGATTATTGCGTTTTTTTACCAAAAATACGTAGAAGAATACGTATCGGTCTAAACTGAGGAAACATTTTTTATTTTTCAAAATTGTGATATTCATTAAATAAAAAAGTAAAAAATAGTGTTTTTTTTTTTTAAATTGTTGCTCTTCTTTTGTTTATAGCGCAAAAAATAAAAAACGCAGAGATGATCAAATACCACCAAAAGAAAGCTCTATTTGTGTGGGGAAAAAACATAAAGATTAAATTTGGGTACAGTGTTGCATAACTGTGCAATTGTCATTTAAAATGCAACAGCGCTGAAAATGAAAAATTGGTCTGGGCAGGAAGGGGGTGAAAATGCCCTGTATGGAAGGGGTTAAAGTTTCTTGGAGTTGAGCTTTAACGGTTCACATGAAAATTCAGAATTATGAGTAAGGTCCCTTCCACATGGAGCGGATCCATTTAGCGGTGTCCATCAGCTCAGCGGTAGGTCGCTCCATTGATTTCCGCTGAGCCGGCAGATGACAGGTCCGTCTCTGCTCACCGTTTTCATCAGATCTCATTCGATTAGATCCGCCATACGGATGGCTGACTGTTTTGCCATACGTCTGATTTTAACGGATCGGATGATATCTGCCTGCCCAAGTGAGTCAATGGATGGCCCGCTCGGATCCGCCTGAAAAACAGACAGACAGATCTGAGCAGGCTTGTCGTGTAAAAGGGGCCTTAAACTCCAGCTTTTTTTTCTGGGTGAGTCCTTAAAATGTTACTAAACCCAGTAATATGAAAATAGTTCCTCTGCCACCCCCCCCCCCCACTGGGCTCACAATTTATAAATCTTTTTACATTAAAATATTGCCACTATATACCTTTTTTGCTTATCTGTATACCACGGTTACATGATAGACTGAACAGTTTGTCCAGTGCTGAGTTTTGAGGTAGGAGGAGATATTCACTACAGCCTGTATACACGCCCACATGTGTGATGTCAATATCATGTGACCTGAACAGTTCAACTGAAACAGGAAATGTTCTCTCCAGCAATAGAGACTAAACTGAGCATGTGCAGGACGGCTACCCTCACTGTGGCCTTGCAAGACAGTGCAAGAGGGAAGGATCTGTCCATATAGTGTCAAATAGCCTTTTTACACAATGCATAGGATTAACCCCTTAAGTTCCACAGTGAGTATAACAAGCATGCTATTCTGTATATACAGACTGATTTTACTGTTGTGGGTTTAGTAACAGATGGAGAGTCCTGAATTCACTCCTTATAAATGTGTTCTAAGTTACATTCACTAAGTAGTAAGGCAGAAGGAAATTAAGCATTTATTTAAAAAAAATAACCGAGAGTCATGTCACCTTCCTACCACAGCTTTAATTAAATGGATGCTCAGGGCCATCTTAATAACACCATGTGCCCCTGGGCAAAGTAATGCTCTGGGGTCCTTACAATGATGACAGTGCAGATAAACAGACATCAAGTAGGTAGGAGGCGGACTGCCTCCCCTGTGTATCTAGGCCAGTGGTTCTCAACTCCTGTCCTCAGGACCCACCAACAGGCCAGATTTTAAGTATTACCTTGGGGCAGCAAATGAGATCACCTGTGATGTATTTCAGGTATCTTGCAAACCTGGCCTGTTAGTGGGTCCTGAGTACTGAAGTTGAGAATCACTGCTCTAGGCACATATGAAGGCTAGGAAAAGCTAATATGTTTAGACCCCTTTCACACTGAGGCACTTTACAGATGTTTTAGCGCTATTAAAAAGCGCCTGTAAACTGCCTCTCATGCCACCCCAGTGTGAAAGCCTGAGTGCTTTCACACTGGGGCGGTGCACTTGCGGAATGGTCTGCAGAGTCCTGCAAGCAGCATCTTTGGGGCCTCAATGGAGCGTCAATGCGAGCTGCAAGCAGCATCTTTGGGGCGTCAATGAAATCAATGGGCAGCGCTGCCGAAGCACCTGCAAAGCACTTTGCAGGCGCTTTTAACCCCTTGTTAACTCCTTTGAGGTTGAAAGCGCCCCACTCCCACAGCGAAACTAAAACTAGCAGCGCTTTACTGCTAATGCCCGGGCGGTAAGGATAGAGTAGGGTGACCAGACATCCCCAGTTTCAGGGGACAGTCCCCTGATTGAGGACACTGTCCCCGGACCAAGTCTGTCCCTGGTTTTGTCCCCAGATTGGATTTAATAGGGGGCAGGGGCAATTTCAAAGACAGTCGGTGCAGAATTAAAATTAAAAAATTAGAATTACACACCCCTGCACCGCCGTGCCTACTAGCATAGGGGGATGTATTTTTCCCAGAATCTGTGCCCCTTACTGATGATCATGTGCTGGTCGGAGCGGAGGGAATATTTCTTCAGTTTTGGGCGCATGCCCATTCAGTTTCGCTTGCATGTTCTTCTGCTTTGGCTCAAATCCTGGCCAGCCACCTGCCTTTGCCTTCCCTGGCGGAGTGATCTTCCTCTGCTCCCCATCCAGTAGTAGACGCCACCCGGAGAGTAAGACTTGAGAGGCTGTGAGGCGGGGGCGACGGGCAGAGAGTCACTGATTTCCGCCATTACTAGTAAAGAAAAAATATGTCCCTGGATTTCATTTTAAAAATCTGGTCACCTTAGGATAGAGGTTCTGCTGATAGGGCACCTGCTTACCCACTAATGCCTTTCCTGTGCTTTTCCAGGGTCCTCTTCTCTTATAGGAGCGCACGGACTATGGAATAGTACATGACAATTGGCCACTCAGGTCCGCACTGCATCTTGCCAGGAAGGAAAAAAGGTCACATTCTCCCCCATACCCAGAAGTACCAAGTATATGTGAAGACTCTAACAAATGAACAGAATGGCAATGGAGTAGGGGGAAGGGGGAAGGTATGTATTGATAGGTTGGAGAATGCCCTGTCAAGAGAACCTGTCTTTTGGGGGTCTTAAGCTGGTCATATGTTGTTCCAATTTCATCCGGTTCTTAGTGAACTGTCTGAAATTCAGCTGAGGATTCATTCATCTGTGAAGCGTGGGTGGAGGAATCTGTTTCAGCTTCAGACTGACACCCTGATAGTTTAGTCTTAATACATGAACCATTATGGTGTCTGTTTATCTGACTAAAGAAACTTGCCAAATGATCTGGTGCCGACTCTACTTTCTGCCCCATGCAAGTGCCTCTTATCTTCTTGTTTATCCAGAAATGTAATTATCTTATACCTCTGTAACATAATTGCTTTGATGGCCAAGCATAATACAGAAATAGATAAATAACAACATGAGTTTTATGGAGACAGCTGTCATTGCCGGAAGGGAAAGGAGCCTGCAGAGGGCAGATGCTGGTTCTTCAAAACCGCAGGCATTTCATAATAATAGTCCAGACCACATAGGGGCTTCGTGGTGCACTGAGCTGTTGTAGTCTCAGTCCTCAAGTCAGCTGCCAACTGGATGTACTTGTGCATTCTTTCAAGTGACCAGAAGGCAAAAAGGCCAGATAATTTCTTTAATCACTAATATAGTTCCATTATTAACTACAGAACATTAAGGACAGGGCCCTAAATGCCGGTACCACTGGGTACAATGTTTAGCCCCATCTAACTGCAGCCTGCCATAGACTTTGACTGGCTGCCTGCAGTGGGACTGGATGCTGCACCTGTATGAGGGGCCTAGAGAAATGTAAACTAGTTACCCCCTTCCCTGCCCCAAAGAAGCTTACAGTCTAAAGCCCTGTACACATGGACCAGAATCTCGTCAGGAAAAAAACATTGTTTTTCCTGACGAGATTCTTGGCAAGATTCTCTTGCCGGCCGAGTGTAAACACACACACCTTTCAAAACAACCTCTGTTCTTTTGAATGGCACGAACGCGGTGACATTATCGACTACGACGAGCATGCGTTCGTCACATTCGATGCCTTCGCCGCCATCTTGCTTCACCCTACCTATGCCTTGGAAGCTACCACGCATGCGTCAAAGTCATTTCGAGCATGCGAGGGTTTCCATGGAGAGGCAAGTATACCCATGCTCGGGTTTCTCGGCAGGGAAACGCTGCAGAGAATCTCAGAACGAGAAAATAGAGAGCAGGTTCTCTATTTTTCTCGTCGAGATTCTGGGCAGTTTTCTTGACGAGAAACCTCAAAGCCTCATACACACGCACGGTTTACCCGGCAAGAAAGCTCTGTCAGCAGTTTTCTTGCCAGGAAAACCGTGCGTGTGTATGAGGCTTGACAACTTTACCACAGTCTTTGGTACAATAGGTCCAAGGCAGCCTACTAACCCAACAGTATGCTTTTGGCTAAACAAAGAAAGCAGAACAAGCCATAGGTCAATATATTGGCTGCCATTATTAATTTCCTTCTTAAAGTAGAACTGAAAGCAAAACTTCTTTTTTTTTTAATAGAGTAAGGGAGAGTTTACCCCTGTCAGATTTTTTCCACCATCTGTGTCCGATTTTGGAGATTTCCCTTCACTTCCTGTCCCATAGCCAAACAGGAAGTGTAAGGAAATCCCTGAAAATTTAGGGAATTCCTTTGGGGTCACCAGAACTACTGTCCTCATTGGAAAAATAACCCTTTGCCTATAGTGGGTGGCGCGCGCCTCCGCTGGCTATTCCAATTCCCTCAGCATCTTCCTGCCTGCTGTGCGCATGCGCGGAAGTCAGGTGCCAGCTCGGCGTGCTGGGTTGGGTTGGGTGGGTTGCATAGGTCTTAGTACCACTGGCCGCACATGAGCGGTCGGGCCTGAGATCGTGGTGGCCATGTTGAAAAGGGACAAATTAAAAAATATTTTTCTTGTCAAAATCATTTTTGAGAGGGTTGTACTTTACACAGATGTCTCTCCACTGGTTATTACTGGGGGCTTTCAGCATGGCATCCTGTTGTCATCTGAGGAGGTTGCCTATGCTGGGAGCTCCTGGAGGGGACCCTATTTTTTTGCCAACAGTAAATGTTTCCTTGCTCCAGCTGAAATACCAGTCGCTAACTCCTTTATCCTTCTCCAGCTGCTTTTTCTGTCTGCTGCCTAAGATAAGCAGTACGCCACCTGAACAAGACCCTCTCCAACATATAAGGTAAGGACCGTTATCCAGGTAAGTAAAAATAAATTAAAAAAAGATCACTTATGTTAGTACATTTATGTAATTCAGCCTTGTAAGCCAGAAGAAGTCCAAGCAGAAATCAAGGCGACATAAAGAAACCTATGAAGGCCCCAACCAGGGAAGACCATCCAGATCAGGATACCATGCAAGCAGCAAGGGTTCATCAGTGAAAAGACATAGTTCTTCACATGCAACAACTCTCAAATCACTAAAATGCTGAGCATACAGGGCCATCCCATTACCAGTCGACAGCTGACATTACCAGCTGTTTTAGCCTAGACTTTTTCACAATTTATTTGCCGCAATTTTTGCCACGATTATAATGCTACTTGAAGCAATGTCTGTGCATTCTTGAGGTCTATGGACCTCAAGTCGCATCAAAGTGACACCAAAGTAGTGCAGGGACTTGTTGAGGTTGCTGCGATTTGAAATCATGATTCAGCCTCAATTGAGACAGACAGACAAATAGATCTCGGCTTAAAGGAGCTTACCAAATAGCAATTACCAAATCAGCAATTGCCTTATCTGTATCAAAAGCCCTGCAGGCAAGGACCGAAAACATGGACACAGCGATTTATTAAAATGTCCCTAGGGAAAATATAGTCAAGGCTTTGGACAAATTATAGCTCTCAGCAGACTTCACTGGTGAGACGGCAATGGATACAATTCGATACTTCGCAAGATCAAATTCACTCCTTGTGATAGCCATACGGGCATTGTGGTCAGAACCACGGCAGCTGACACTGCGTCAAAACAAAATTAGTGTACATACAGTTTTTGAAGAAAGATTACAGAAAGCCATTTCCCACGTCACAGGAGGAAAGTCAGACTTGATCTCCCAGAACAGCAGAATTAGACGTACCTATATAGGGATGCTTACTTACACGCATTAATACTACAACTGTTACAAAAGTACCTGAGATTTTCGGTCGACCAGGTCCATCTACAATTCCAGAGTCTCCCCTTCACACTCAATTCTCCCAGAGACATCACTATCCAAGCTTCCTTACAAGAACTGGGTCTCAAATCTTATCACTAACGAGATAATACTCTCCTTTTATTAAAATAACCAGCCTGGCTAGTGGAACACATGGAGGATTCTATGGCTTACACTATCAAGATACGATTGGATGGTAAGTCATTAATGAAGTCATCTTTTCTCCAGTTCATTTATTTAGGTGCCCTAATTAACACCGCAAAAGGGATGGGTTCCTGCCATCTCAGAAAATGTGGGCGATTATTCAAAAAATAAAGAGAGATGAGGACATGGTCCTACCTAACAGCCTCAATACTTGCAATGGAGCAAACGATCGATCCCTGTCCATATATCGAACACGTTTGATGTACAGGGGTCGCACTAGTGGACAAAGAGGGAGATGCTTGTAAAGCCACGTCCATTAAAGAGGAAGTACTTCCGTGTATCGCGGCTCCGGCACTCTGACTGGCCGAAGGCATGATGACGTCACTCCCACGCATGCGCACGGGAGCCAGCAGTGACGGCGCGGCCTCAATAAGAAACGGCACATCACAGTGTGCCTGCACCGCTTGTCTACGGCGCAAGCACTGTATACAGCGGCGCCCATGATTATAGTAAATATCTCCTAAACCGTGGAGATTTAGGAGATATTTCAAGCACCCACAGGTAAACCTTAATCTAGGCTTACCTGTAGGTTAAAGTGGTTGTAAAGGGTTTACAACCACTTTAAGGCATGTCTTCTGGACCACAGTTACCACAGAAGCCAAATGCAATAGGCTAGGAGGCACATTGCAACCAGATGTTGGTTCAAGGGTGATGGGAGTTCAATGCGCCAATCATCATCGCAAATATCCTGGAAATCCAGATGACTTTTATATATGTAGCTATACCCCCTCAAGGGCCGCTGGTTGATTTGGGATCGGTGTATTAAGTTACCTCTAAATGTTGTCTAGGGATGAAGTTAGTGAGCAGAGCAGTAAGCGAATGTTCAATCAGTAGTTAAGGTTTTCCAAATGCTTTATTTCTTAGGTCCAACACGACCAACATCAACAGGAGGTAGATAGGACAGGTTGATGAAATAAAGAAAACCTTGCAGTATCAGGCTTGGATGAACAGGAAAGCAAGCCTGCTTTCAGCAACTGTGTATTGCGTCGCCACTCTAGCCAGAGTGGGTGAAGTGTTTCCCGGACAGACTTCTGCCACAAGCCTGGCAGCCGGAATTCCACTTTAAGGTTGCTGGAGGGACCAGGTCCTCGCTATGGACCTGGCTCTAATTTAGTTTGAGATGCCAAATGAGGCCTCTGCCACAGGCTCTATGCTGACAATATGAACAGCAAAGCGAATCCCTCCAGTCAATGACATTTAGGTGACCAGTTGGCAGTGGGAGTGTACCTGTCAAGGTGTCAGTCACCAGATCCCCGATGGTTCGTTCAAGTCTCTCAGATAACCTGCCTCCGGGTTCTCCTTGAGCCAATTCCCCACCGTACAGCCAGCAGCTTAGGGGCCCCTCGGCAGCATTCGCCAGGAACTCTGCGTTACTTTCGACCACGGCCTGGTAGGCCATATCGCCGGGGTCTGTTGGATGCACCCACCCTAAAGGTGGGTGCCGCACCTAAAACCAGGAACCCGCGAAGAACCCCAAAAAATGGCGCCTGCGAGGGAAAAACTCCTCCACTTGGCTGCTGGGGAAAAGCGGCTCTGCCAGAACCCCTCTGATGCCATCTGTCGCCCGGGGTGGGATCACACCCCCGAAGCGCAGACTGACCCACGGGACAGTTCTGAAATGGCAGCAGCCCAAATTTAGCAAAATTATGAGTGAGAGCAACATAACTCTCTCACTCCCTACTAACTTTAGTTTTGCTGCTCGGGGATTTCAACCTCTGGGCCTACTCCCCGCAAGACCCCGTTGCCGACGCCTGCATTGACCACCTGGAAGGATTAGGGCTTCAGCAACTAGTATGTGGGCCCACACATGCTTTAGGTCACACGCTCGATCTTATTTTCAGACACGATCTGGAAATAAAAATCTTGGGAAATGAACCATTGCCATGGACAGACCACCATGCAATTAAATTCATTATTCCCAATTTCCCCCCCTTAATAAAAACATCAAACCCAGTGACAACACACTGGACTAGATGTCAGAAAAAGCTCCACTCGGAACTCTTCAAAGCCACGTTAAGGAAAAAAATAAAAACAATTCAGCCGCATCAATCGGCTGAAGAAACACTGGATTCCATTAACACAGCCCTATTACAGTCAGCCGACTTAATAGCGCCGAAACTTAAAATCCACATCCGGAAAAATAACGCAGGCTGGTTCAACAACCAGCTGGCGTCACTGAAGCAAGAGCGCAGAAGGGCTGAAGCCGCATGGAAGAGAAGTCCATCAGTTGAGAACCTCTCCATCTACAAGGCAATAACTAGAAAATACCACAAGGAAATTTTCGATGCCAAGAAAAATTATTTTTCTGAGGCTATCAACAGCGCCCTCAACCGCCCCCGCGAGCTCTTCAAGCTGGTCACTCAGACCATGAATCCAGGATGTCTTGAAGCCCCCAATTCGGACACACAAGAATTTTGCAATGATTTATCGGATTACTTCATTAATAAAATTGAGGGAATCCGGCAAAGCATTCAGCAGAACAACTCCCCCCGTAGCCCCCCCAGTAATTATTCACACAACACCGGCAGAAACTCACCACAATCAGGTAAGTTCACGCTGGAACCCGTCTGTACTCATGACATTAAAAATATCATCGGCGCTCTGCGTAACAGCACTGCGCCGAATGATATCATCCCCACTAAACTGCTGAAGGAATGTGCCGACTTCCTGGCGCCTCCGATCACGCAGCTTATTAACCAATCCTTTAGGGAGGGCATAGTGCCCTCCCAGTTGAAGGAGGGTATAATTCGGCCTATCTTGAAGAAACCCACCCTGGACCCCAAGGATCCACTCCACCGCCGTCCCATAACAGGCCTAAACTCTCTTTCTAAGGTCATGGAGAAAGTAGTGGTACAACAGCTGCAACAGCATCTAGATACCCATAACCTACTTGATCCATATCAATCGGGTTTCCGGCCCGGACACGGGACAGAAACCGCATTGCTCAAGATATGGGACGACGCTCTCTAGACCGCAGACGAAGGAGAATCTTGTCTCCTGGTTCTGTTGGACCTAAGCGCAGCTTTCGACACAGTAGACCACAAGCTTCTATTGACTCGGCTAGCTGAAGTAGCCAGAGTCGCAGAAGGCGATTTATCTTGGTTCTCCTCTTTCTTGGAAAACCGTTCGCAAATAGTGAAGTTAGGACCTTTCACCTCTGGAAAACGCACAGTATCATGCGGAGTCCCTCAAGGATCCCCTCTGTCGCCTGTGTTATTCAACATCTATCTTCGTCCTCTTTTTGAAATCATCAGCAGTCAAAAACTGCTCTATCACTCATATGCAGATGACACGCAACTGTATTTCCGCATTTGCAATAAAAAGGATCACCACCTCAATCTAGAGACATGTCTCTCTTTGATAGAGGACTGGATGACCAAGAGTTATCTTAAACTCAATGGAGCGAAAACAGAACTTCTCCTGTTTCACGCCAAGCGTAGGAACCAACCAGCAACAACGTGGACACCCCCGCCCATTCTGGGCAAAATCATCACCCCTAGCGCCAAAGTCAAAAGTTTTGGTGTCATCTTCGACTCCCACATGACAATGGACGCGCAAATAGGGTCAGTAGTCAGCGGATCTCACCATCTGCTGCGCCTACTACGCAGACTTATTCCTTTCATTCCTAAAGAAGACGTAGCAGTCGTGGTGGGAACAATTGTTAACTCCAGACTGGACTATGCAAATGCCCTTTACCTCGGACTCCCGAAGTACCAAATCGCTCATCTGCAAGTCGTTCAAAATACGGCCGCCAGACTTGTGACTGGGAAAAAACCCTGGGAATCCATCTCATCTTCACTGAGAGCCCTTCACTGGTTGCCAGTGAAAGACAGAATTGCTTTTAAAGCACTCTGTCTAACGCATAGATGTATCCATGGGAATGCTCCCCGATATCTGTGCGAAAAAATAAAAGTTCATAATCCCAATCGCATCTTGCGATCCACCAACCAAAATCTACTCCAGATACCGAAAGCCAGCTACAAGTCCAAAGGAGATAGAAGATTCGCGGTCCAAGGTCCCAGACTATGGAACGCTTTACCAACCAGCATTCGGTTGGAGGAGAACCACCTAGCATTCAGGAGAAAGATCAAGACTCATCTCTTTTGATTCCAAAGGAGACAGGAACAACAAGCGCCCAGAGGCGATTTAGTTCGCATGTGCCGCGCTATATAAGTTTTTCATTCATTCATTCAGTGTAGTGCCCATACTGAAAGTAAGGGGGCGCTACACATATATAAATGTATGGAGTTTTTGTTAAAGTGTGGTGGAATTGTGTTACACAAGATGTTTTTTTTTTCTCAAATCTAATTATGTATATATACAAACTTTTATGTATTTCACTTTATATTTAATTGATATATTAATTGTCACAGATATATACAATATATCGTTCCACATTGTGTTAAAGCGGAGCTCTACCCTGAAGTGGAACTTCCACTTGGATTCCTCCCACCCTTCGGTGCCACAATTGGCACCTTTTGGGGGGGATTCTGGAAGTCCCGCCACGGCCATGGCATCACCGCAGGGCTCCCTCCTCCTCCCCTAACCCCTGGGCTAACAGGAGAGAGAAGCAGGGCCTCGCGCATGCGCAGTAGGGTTCCCAGCGTGAAGCCTAAAGGCTACAATGCCGGGTTCCCTTACCCGCAACGGCGACGGCAGCACTCGACAGCTGATGGGAAACATCAGCTGCGGTGCCAACATCGAGGGGACACCAGGACAGGTAAGTCTCCATTTATTGAAAGCCAGAAGTTGCAGTATAGATACATTTTTTTATGCCCGGAACACCACTTTAAGCATTTCCTAGTTGAGCTAGATGGATGAAAAATAATCAGATAAATAGCAATTGTCTTTAAAAAACAGAAGATATTCACACATCATTGCTACAAAGTAGCTTGATATGCAATCCTCAGGAAAAGACATGAATACGTTCTGTATGTAGATAGTAATAGCTGTAGGATTTACGGTGGAGGGTTCCATTAACCTCACATCATCCTGACCCTAAAGGACCTTGTGTAGGAGAGGAAGGTGTCAGGAGCTTGGGGGGGTTGGGGGGGTTATTAGCTAAGACTGGAATGTTAACACTTCTCCCCATTCATCTTTGTGCTTGTCTACTTCTACATACATCCCTCTCCTCCCCCACTTACTAATAACTATTATGTCCATTGAGACAATGAACTTACATGTACTGTACTGGCTTTCTTTATTTAACAAAATGCAAGAAGGGTCTTTCAATCTATTCCTGCAAGGTGTTGGATATTAAAAGCAGTGTTTTGGAAAAATGGCTCCTGATCTGACAGATAGACAGACAGAATGATGAGCCATAAGAAATCCAACTCCCTTCCTTTGTGAAATCACCACATCTCTGTGACCCACGTGGCTGCTGTTTATTTGCAGCGTGCGGGTAGTAAAAGCTTATGTGGAGAAAATAAAAAATCAATTAGTAGAGACTTTATAAAATCTGTATAAAATAACAAAAACTCCTAACACTTGGAGGTACGCATTATTCATGGTTGGCTACCATACTGCCATTATTAAAGCCAGGTACACACAGACCGAATGCCCAAAGACATCCGCCGGTTAAAATTTGACCCATGTGTATGCCACCCTGTCCTACAGAAGCCAGACATTTGGCCAGCTTCTGTCGGACGAGAAAACCAACAGCCCACTGAATGGCGGAGAACGCTCATCGGAAGGGTTCTGGCGGGGGGCGTCCCACTGTAAGAGCGCAATTTTTTTTTGTAAAATATGAAAGATGATGTTACGCCGAGTAAATAGATACCTAATATGTCACGCTTTAAAATTGCGCACACTCATGGAATGGCGCCAAACTTTGTTACTTAAAAGTCTCCATAGGCGACGCTTTGAAAAATTGTACAGGTTACCAGTTTAGAGTTACAGAGGAGGTCTAGTACTAGAATTGTTGCACATGCTCTAACGCACGCGGTGATACCTCACATATGTGGTTATAACGGCATTTACATATGTGGGTGGGACTTACGTGTGCATTCGCTTCAGTACGCGAGCTACCGGGGACAGGGGCGTTTTAAAAAAATATATATATATGTTATTTATTTATTTTTAAAAAAATTCATTTTTTTTATTATCACTTTTATTCCTATTACAAGGAATGTAAACATCCCTTGTAATAGGAAATGCGTGTGGCAGGTACTCTTTATGGAGAGAGGCGGGTCAATAAGACCCCACATCTGTCCTCCAGGCTGGAAAGCATAAGACTGTGAAAAATAATTCACTGATCTCATGCTTACTAGCCGCAATCGCAGCTTTGTTTACTTCCGGGTACCCAGGCGTGACGTCATTACATCGCGCCCGGGCCTCCGACGGTCATAGAGATGACTGGTGACCATCGTGGTCCTGCTAATCAGACGGTCTAAGGACACAAACCGGGAAAGAAGACAGGTGGAAGCCCTGTCATTGGTGAGAGTGCGTTGCTGGAGGGCTTGGTTTTAACCGCTTAAGGACAGCCGCACGGCTATTTACGTTGGCAGAATGGCACGGCTGGGCACATGAACGTACAAGTATGTCCCCTTTAAGATGCTCAGCCATGGGTCGCGAGCCTGCTGCCGACGGCGCGCTTTTTGCAACCCGGTCCTGTCCTCTGTGCCCAATCCCGCGGGACCCGCAGACCCAATCACCGCCGGTGTCCCACGATCGGGTTACAGAGAGGAAGAACGGGGAGAGGTGAGTGTAAACAAACCTTTCCCGTTCTTCCTAGTACGGCTGTCAGTGATCTTCTGTTCCCTGTGTTAGGGAACGACGATCAGTGACATCACACACACACACACAGCCACGCCCCCCACAGTAAGAACACTCCCTTAGAACACAGTTAACCCCTACAGCACCCCCTCCTAATTAACCCCTTCACTGCCAGTGTAATTTTCACAGTATCAGTGCATTTTTATAGCACTTTTCACTGTAAAAATTACAATGGTGTCAAAAATATGTCAAAAGTGTCCGATGTGTCTGCCATAATGTTGCAGTCATGAAAAAAAATCGCTGATCGCCGCCATTAGTAGTAAAAATACTAATAAAAATGCCATAAAACTATCCCCTATTTTGTAAACGCCATCAATTTTGCGCAAACCAATCAATAAACGCTTATTGCAATTTTTTACCAAAAATATGTAGTAGAATACGTATCGGCCTAAACTGAGGGAAAAAAAAGTTTTTTATATATTTTTGGGGGATATTTATTATAACAAAAAGTAAAAAAATATTGATTTTTTGTTTAAATTGTCGCTTATTTTTGTTTATAGTGCAAAAAATAAAAACCGCAGAGGTGATCAAATACCACCAAAAGAAAGCTCTATTTGTGGAAAAAAAGAACGCCAATTTTGTTTGGGAGCCACGTCGTACGACCGCACAATTGTCAGTTAAACGCAGTACCGAATCGCAAAAAGGGGCCAGGTCCTTAACCTGCATATAGGTTCGGGTCTTAAGTGGTTAAAGTGGAAGTAAACCCTCTCCTATCTCCAGTGAAGTGGACAGCCTTAGATGATACACAGAGATGAAACAAATCTCCCTACATACAATTATGTTTATTTCTGCAGTCTCTCCCTTTCTACATTCTTTAGAAAGTGTAAAAATCTTTCTGCCTCATTCAGCAGTAGGAGGGGAGTCTGGGCATACACTGTGTGAGAGCTGATTGGAGAAAAGGCACCCCTCCACATAGGCAGAGGCAAAGAAACTTGCAGAGCTGTATTGTGAATAGACAAGCTCTCTGCTTATCTATCTCTAAGTTCCCTCCCTGACACACATTTTTAGCTGCTTTTATCTCCTGTGTCGGAGAGCTTATCATACTGATAACAGAGGAACAAAGCAGCAGAAAGACACAGGACTCAGAGCTTTGGATAGCGGGGAAGTAAACACCACAGATATATGTGCCGAGCTCAGATTTCATGAATGTAGTTTATATCCACTTTAAAGTATAACTAAAGGCAAAAAAAAAATCTTTTTGGATAGAGTGGAGAACCCCTGTGAATTTTCATTGCTGGCTGTGCCCTCGTTAAGGATATTCATCCTCTCTATTTCTCCTGTTTATCAATATCAAGTAAAAAGAAAACCCCAAATTTTGGATTGCCCCCAGAAAAGTAATAAATGGGAAATCTGCCAATGCGGACACTAGTTCTGGTGAGCTGGGGGTTCCCAAGAAATTCCTTTAATTTGCAGAGATTTCCTCTCACTTCCCGTTTAGCTATATGACAGGAAATAAAGGGAAATCTCTGCAATGGGACAGAGATGGTGAAAAATGTGACAGGAGTTATACCCACCCTTACTCTATCCAAAATGAAAAAAAAGTTTTGCCCATAGTTCTACTTTAAGGTCAATTTCACAAGCATACTAGCACCATATACCTTTATCTTGCATGGGGGGTTTACTACAGCTTTAGGCCCCTTTCACACGGACGACTGTTCTGCCGCAGTTAAAAGCATGTTTATTTTCTGTGAAATTCAAGACTCCAGGCACAGCGATCAGCTGCATTTGTACAGTGCAATTAGCTGCGTTTACATACGGTTGCGTTTAGCTGCGGCATGATATTGAACGGGGATCCGACTTGTAACCCCGCCAATACTAGGCACTGTGTTTGGTATGAATCATGAGGGGGAACTCCATGCCAAATTTTAAATAAGAGAAGATCCCCGAAGTCGGAAGAAGACCCCTGAAGTCAGAAGAAGACCCCCGAAACTGCCTAATAAAATGACTTTAAAAACCTGTCTAGTGTTTTTTTTTCTTGACACTTATTCCCCCAGGTGAATGGGTAGGGGTACGATGTACCCCATACTCAGTCACATAGGGTGGGGGGCCGAGATCTGAGGGCCCCATTATTAAAGGGGGCTCCCGGATTCCGATAAGACCCCGACAACCAACGGCCAGGGTTGTCGGGAAGAGGCCCTTGTCCTCATCAATATGGGGACAAGGTGCTTTGGGGTGGGAGGAGCCGCAGGGAGCCAACTACCCCAAAGCATCCACCCCCCATGTTGAGGGCATGCGGTCTGGTACAGTTCAAGAGGAGGGGGGCTGCTCTTTCGTCCCCACCCCCTTTACTGACCAGCCATTCTGCATGCTCGCATAAGGGCCTGGTATGATCTTGGAGGGGGAACCCATGCGTTTTTTTTATTTAAAATTTGACATGGGAGTTCCCCCTCATGATTCATACCAAATGCAGCTGACACAGTGCACTGCTATTACCTGCGGTTATGTGCAGATAGCTGCGCCAAATCGTTCCTGGACGCAGTCCATTCTATTTTTTCTATCTGCACAAAACCGCATGTAACGAAACGGCAGCTCAAGTGTGAATGGGGCCATAGGAAAGTTGGCCATTGTGTGATTTAAGCCGTGGTAGATAACTTGAGAATCCACAGCTTAAAGCACCATTCTATCTGTCTGTGTGAAAGGGGCCTTAACTTGTGATCTTCTGTTAGTGTTTTTTATGTGTTGCACATGACCATTTCTCTTTTTCCAATGTGGCCCAGGAAGGTCAAAAGGTTGGACACCCCCGCTGTATACATTCTGTATCTGTTATCGTTCCATCTCTCAGTACACACTGTCACTGGTAAATGTTCTATGCTCTAGCCAGCTGGGACATGCAACACTCAGATCTGTTGCAATGCTTGCAAAAAGTCAAGTAATGAATGGCAGGCAAAAGTAAAACAGCAAATGAAAGCACAAAAGCCTCCTATGAAGCCAGCTATTGACAATACAAAGGAAATGAAGCCGTCCCAGTAAAACATGTTTTGGACTAAGAAGCAGCTGTGACAAACAACAGGATGTCAGTGAACAATAAGGGAACACACTGGATTCATGGCACAAACTCTTGATCAGTGTTTACAGGCCGTAGTCTAAGCTCTCTGCTGGATATCCACTCAGATCTCTGGATACACAATCGTATGTAGGATTAGACAGTAAGATGAGTGTAATGCTCTTATATATATCACTCCATCGCCATAATCCACCGGGAGGCTGCTTCTGAATTTCTGTAAACATTCTAAGACCTGTCTGAATATTTATAAATTCAAACACTTTTCGGCTCACAATATTTACCCTGGATCAAGTCATGAAGTTTGGCTGCTGACTGGACGATCTTGCAGGCAACTCCTCAAAATGATTTCTGTTAAATGGGTATCACTCCATTTTTAAGATTCCCCCAAAAATTGGTAAGTGTACACTTATCATTGCCCTTTCTCATTGAAAATTGACAATCGCTGTTAACAAATGTTCAATTGTTGTAATCAAATTTTTAAGGCCAGAGTATTGCTGGCATTGCCAAAATTGGTCACTGGTAAAAATGGTACCACATGTAGCCAACCTTAAAATGTAAAAAAAAATTTTTATGTCACAATGGGGTCAATTCACAAAGAGAAACGTTATTGGTTTTCTTCAGTTGTTAAATTAGCACTCCTTATTTAACGCTAGCAAACATGGTATTCACGAAAGCTATAATCGTTATTTAACACAGTCGTTATGGTTTTCAACTGACTCTTTATCCAATCGTTATGCTAACTACTCAGACATTATTAACATTTGGGACGTTAAAATAACTCTTAAGATCGTTAAATAATGCTGGAGAGATGCATTCTGGGAGCAGAAGGGGAGGAGAACAGCTGCATGTGGAAAAGAGCAGATACAGAGAGAGAGAGAGAGACACAAGCAATACACATGGAGATTGAGCATGTGATGTGCAAAACTTCTAGTGTGTGCTTTTCTAAAGCCATGTGTATTTCCTCATACAGAGAATAAATCATGGGAGATGATAATCGGAATTTAGCTATCACCTGGGTTTCAGAAAAGTCATCCAAAATAGTATGTGAACGGAATACACGTTTATAAATCTGAACAACATTCTAACGTGTTCTTCGCCTCTGGATAATTTTAAGTTCAAATAGAGCACGGTTCTCTCTTGCCCAACATTACTAAAAACTTCACTACACTACAAAAATCACCAAAAGCTTCCTCTAACAAAAAAATATCGCCTGGGAAATGTCATAACGCCACCCTGAGGGAGGTGTTAATTTAACGATTGCTTAACGATTGATAACTGTCAAAAAAATCTTTGTGAATTGCACTTCTGTACATATTTAACGATTTGACTCTTTAAAATAACGATTTGACTCTTTAATAAGGATCCACACCTTAAAATATCGGTTCTGTGTAGTGAAACGTTATTTGATGATTTTTCAAAGCGTTAAATCGTTTAGTGAATTGAACTAGCTTCAATAACGTGCAAAATCGTTAAAATAACACCCGCAATCTGAAAATAAAGCTTTGTGAATTGACCCCATTGTAGAGTATGGCCACGTACACACGACCAAATACATCTGTTCAAATCGGTCAGATTTGTCTGCTGGGGATGTATTGATTTGATCGTGCACACACGATCAAACCAAAATCCCCGCCGGCAGACAGCGCGCTGACGTGGCGGTGACGTTGACGCCGCCACGCCACTGCACCAGGAAGTAAAACACTTCCGCGCATGCGTCGAATCCATTCGACGCATGTGCGAGCAGATATGTCTGCTGGTTAGCGTACTAACCAGCAGACATGTCGGACGGACGGGTTCCCAGCAGACCGATTTTAAAGCATGCTTTAAAATCTGTCGGCTGGCCAAATCTGTCTGTCCGCCCGTACACACGATCGAATCTGTCTGCTGAAACAGTCTGGCAGACCGTTTCCAGCAGACAGATTTGATCGTGTGTACGCGGCCTATAAGATTTTCTATCATCTGTGCCCAGTCTTGCCACACAGAGTTAAACATTTCTAAATACATTGTTTTCAATGAGGCTGGTTCACATATGTGCGATGCATTTGCACTGCGCATTGCAGAAAAAACGTGTGCAGATTTTATGCCTTGTGGTGCGGCTCAGGTGCGAATTAAGTCCCATTATCTTCTATGGGTACGCAGCTGATTCGCAGATGTGTTCAGTTCTCTTCAGGAATTTCTGTCATTCAGCTCAATACACTTCTCCCCTACTCTCCTCTACCCCCGGAACTTCTCCCAGGTCTCCAAATTCGCAGCTAAAACGCAATGGATCTGCTGAACACTTCCCTTATCTATCTGCAGAGATTACAGAGCTGAAATTCGCACCGCACAAGTGTGATTCCGGCCTCAATGTTCAGTGAAAATTAACAGAATTCCAGATAAAAACCTGTCTGAATAAAAAGTCTTCTTGCTTTGAGTGACAGGTTATTTACATATCTAACTTGGACATGTTTATCATATGTTATGTTATGTTTATCATAACATGAGGTGATTCACAGTATAAAAAAGTGAGAAATCCACCCCCCCCCCCCCACATAACACATCCTGGTAATATACAATGAACTTTGGATCACCTTATGTTATGATAAACATGTCCAAGCTAGATATGTAAATAACCTGTCACTCAAAGCAAGAACAGAGAAACGGACTTTATAATTTGGCAAGTTTTTATCTGGAATTCTGTTTATATTTGCACTGAACATTACGAGAGGATTACTCAGCGCTGGATTAACTCTGTGTGGCAAGACTGGGCACAGATGATAGGAAATCTTATACTCTACATTGTGACATCAAAAAAAAAAAAAACATTTTTTTGGGTTTACATCCACTTTAAAGCGGAGTTCCACCCAAAAATGGAACTTCCGCTTAATCCACTCCATGTAATTTTTTTTTGGGGGGGGGGAGTGGGGGCTTCAGGAGGAGTGGGACTTCCTGTCCCACTTCCGCCGAGGGGCTGGTTAGGCGATTAAGCTTAATCGCCTACAGCAGGCCCTCCCTATGTGTCATAAAAAGTGATGGTGTGTGGGCAAAACGACGTTGAAAACAACGTTTTTAAACCCGCGCATGCTCAGAAGCAAGTTATGAGACGGAGCTTCAATGGAACAGAGTGCCGTCGAACGTGGTGTACGTCACCACGCTTTGCTAGAGCTTTGTAGAAAAACGATGGTGTGTATGCAACGTCGTTTTGGAAAATGAAGTTTGAAAAACGTTGTTTTGTTTCGTCACATAAAACGTCGTTTTTTTTCATCACAAAAAGTGATCGTGTGTACGCGGCATTACTGTTTGGCAGATCATTTTCCTGCTTAGTCAGTTTTTAAATTGAGTTTTGTCAACCTGGGTGGTGCTTTCAAGATTACCATCGGCAGTAGTCTGCCAAAAATTTGAGCTGTCTATGGCTAGTCAAAAGCCTCGTACACACGGCCGAGAATCCCGTCGTAAAAAAATGTGTTTTTCTCAACGTGATTCTTGTTAAGCTTGACGGGATTCTTGTCTAGCTTTCCTTGCATACACACTGTCAAACCAAAATCTTGTCGTTCTCAAACGCGGTGACGTACAACACATACAACGGCACTATAAAGGGGAAGTTCAATTCCACTGGCGCCACCCTTGGGGTTGCTTTTGCTTATCTCGTGTTACTGCATGTTAGTAAAAGTTTGGTGAGAGACGATTTGCGCTTTTTAGTCTGTTACAGCGTGACGAATGTGCTATCTCTATTACGAATGCTAGTTTTTCCGAAGGTGCGCTCCCGTCTCATACTTGATTCTGACCATACGCAGGTTTTTATGACTCGTAAACCTCCCCGACGAGAAAATTGAGACTCCCGATAAGAAAATAGGGAGCAGGTTCTCCTTTTTTCTCGTCAAGATTCACTTCCAATCACCGGTTGACAGCTGAAGTCACTGTTGGTCACAGCAGTTTTTTAGACGAGAAACCATACACACGAACGGTTTTCTCGGCAAAAAGCTCTGCCAGCAGTTTTCTTGTCATGAAAAATGAGCGTGTGTAAGGTGGCGTACACACGACCGAGGTTCTCGCTGGAAACCAGCGAGAACCTCGCTGGAATGTGCATTCCAGCGAGGACCTCGGCCGTGTGTACGGTCTCGGCGAGCTTCCCGTCGGGAAGCCCGTCGAGCAGAAATAGAGAGCACGCTCTCTATTTCCTCGACGGCCCGCCTGGATGAATGGCTGGTTGCCATTCCCGACGGGCGGGTCGCCGATTTGGACGGGCGGCAGAGAGCCTCGACGGGCGGAACGATGTGTTCTGCCCGTCGAGGTTCTCTGCCGTGTGTACGCGGCCTAAGAGGCTTAAAGCAAGTCATAGATTGTTCAAATCTGGGTCGGTTCAGCAGTGACCAGATAAAATTTTAACCATCTACTGGTAGGCTGATTTAACCCAGGTCTATATATTGATGGACTTGGGTGCAAACAGCACTTTAGATTTTTTATCAGTTATTGCCAACGGCAATTTTGGGGGAGTCAAATAATCAAATAATCTATGGCCTGCCTTAGGCTTCTGTTACAAGGCCAAATCGTTTTTGTGGGGTAGCAAGTATCTTGCGAAAAACAAAAGCTGGGTGCCCAGGTGTGTGCAAACACCCGCTTCTGGGATGCCTGTACAACGCTATGACCAACAGTGACTTCAGCTGTCAACCGGTGATTGGAAGTGATCACACAGGGGTAAGGCGAGGATAACCTGCAGTTAGGGAAAGGTGATCACAGTGAGTAGCTTGCATCCAGAGCCAGTCATCTGTCCTAACCAAAGGTAATCGCTCTCTGCGTGATTACTTCAAAAATCCAGTGGACAGCTGTGGTCCCTGTCAACCTGTCATCGCTTTGTAACCGGCCGTGGCTGTCTGCACACACCTAGGCTCCTGGCCACGGTTTTCTAAGAGATACTTGCCGATTTGGTCATATGAGTCAGACCTTAAGTGCTCATAGATGGGCACATATGTAGATAATTGTGTTTATAGATCTGTGGATCAATGTCCCAAAAGCCATACCATCATACACATAAAACATATTACATCAGTCGCACTATTAGTACATTTAAGCGCATTTGCGAATAAAGGATTGTTCCCTCTTCTAAGGAATTAAATTGCAACATCCCTGAACAGTTGTAAACACTTCACAAGGCCAATGATATGTTAATAGCTTATATATTAACCCCTAGACTGTAAGCTCTAACAAGCAGGGCCCTCTGATCCTTCCTGTACTGAATTGTATTGTAACTGTAGTGTAAATGTTGTAAAGCGCTGCGCAAACTGTTGGCGCTATATAAATCCTGTATAATAATAATAATAGGATTGGTCAGATTCTTTGAGAATGCGTTAAGCCTAGCGCAAAACATGTCCAAATAGAACTTGTTCCTTCTGGCTATTTTAATAAATACTTTGCAGTATTACAGTATTCCAGCTACAACAGATTGGTTGAATTGCCAGGAAGCCTCCTGATGTGTGTGGTCGGCTTTGGTCCTAGTAGGCAACATTGTGAGGTTGATTTACTAAGACCGGAGAGTGCCAAATCTGATGTAGCTCTGCATAGAAACCAATCAGCTTCCATTTTTTTAGTTAAAGCTTAATTGAACAAGATGAAGTTAGAAGCTAATTGGCTACCATGCACAGCTGCACCAGATTTGCACTCTCAAGTTTTAGTAAATCAACTCCAATACATGTAAACAAATTCAAATCAAAGATATAACAAAAGAGAACACTTACACGTCCGTCCTTCCGACAGCGTGGTCATCAGTAGAGTGGAAGCCAGCAGGATCAGACAGAATGAGCTGAGTAACATCATGTTCTAGAGAGGAGGCAGAGGCTGGTACAGCCTGGCCTGCACACTGCTGGGTTTGTGAGCTCAGCTCAGCCTCTTGTTCAATATGCTGGGCTGGGGGGGAGCTGCACACACACTGGAGAGAGGCCCAATGATTCCAGGGCACTTCCAGGAAACATCCCTCCCCTGTCCACTGACAAGTACACAAACACAGGACCCTGGGATCAGGTATCCACATGGATTATTAGGCTTTATCAGACAGGAGGCATTGCAAAACAGCGTGGTATTTACATTAAACCTGCTCACCAACGCACAGCCGACTGTTTACAGAGAACTGCTTATGTGATAAAATGGACTTTCATCTGGAAAAAAAGGACTAAATCAGGCCAGTTCATTTAAAGGACCGCTATAGAGAAAAATCCTTGTATTCTGCTACTTCTATAAAGATCAAGAGGAACTTCACCTCTGGCCATGATTTAAACTTTTTCACGTGCAACTGATTTCCAGGTATGGCAGTTTTTACCTGGTTACATTGGTCCAGCTTGGAGCAATGTATTGGCCATACCTGTAGGATCCCGTGCAAGTTGGAAATCACTGTAGCAGTATTGCCAAGCTCCCAGATTGAAATTTACTGACACAACACCCAAATTTTACTGGCGATCCCCGGGGGGATTTTTTGTAGTGTTTGGAGGTTTTAAAGCGGAGTTCCACCCAAAAATGGAACTTCCGCTTAATCCCCTCCCCCTTACATGCCACATTTGGCATGTAATTTTTTTGGGGGGAGAGTGGGGGCTTCAGTAGGAGTGAGACTTCCTGTCCCACTTCCTACTTCCGCCGAGGGGCTGGTAGGGCGATTAGGCCTAATCGCCTTACTGCAGTCCCTCCCTTTGGTGATCGTCTAGGACACTGACAGGTCCTAGAAGATCCCCTGTCCAATCAGCGGCGGGCCACGCGCGCATGCGCAGTGCGGCTCGCTCATGCGCAGTGGGTGCCCGGCCGTGAAGCCGAAGGCTGTCATGGCCGGGTGCCCACAGTTGTGATGAGGACGCCGGCCGGGGAAGGGGGGGGAGAGGAGCGGAGCCCCGGTCAGCGCATCGCTGGAATGTGGAGCAGGTAAGTGTCTGTTTATTAAAAGCCAGCAGCTACACTTTTTGTAGCTGCTGACTTTTAATAAACATTACATTTGGGTGGAACACCCCTTTAAATGGACTGGTTTTGCCTTTTTGCAATCTGTTTTACGTACAATTAATCCTATATATTTTGATAGCATACTGTCTGGGGTCACTGTATACCAATCTTTTGGGAATCTGCCCACTTGTTTGGGAAATTGTCTTTCTGGTATGTTGATCCACATATGCTTATTTGCCTTGAACTGCATACATGTATGCTTAGTTGCATTGAGCTGCATACATGTGTGCTTGGTTGCATTGGACACCCATCCACCTAGGAGCCGTATATTATAACATGCTGGGACTTGTAGTTCTCCATCTTCTCCTGGGGCTCAGGTGCATGCAATCTATGGGACTACAAGTACCAGCAGTGAGAAAAACTGGACAAAGATGGTGGATAGCATGCACCTGAGCCTCAGGAAACAATGGAGAACTACAAGCAGGATGAGTGGTCACTGGTCATGCCTTTTTTTTTAATGCTGGGACTTGTAGTAGTGTTGTACTTGTAAAAAGAAGAAGAGGCTGGAGCCTGGAGGAGTGTGTCTGTCTGCCCTGCCACCCTGTGTTAGTCTGGGGGGGGGGGGTTGATTGCTGTGTCCATCACCCCCCTGCCATGTGTATAGTGTAGCACTGTAGCTGACCTGATTGGGTGGTTGCAGAATGCTGATACGTGCTATTTACAGGTTGCTGATATGTGCTATTTACAGGTTGAAGAGTGCAGATATGTGCTATTTACAGGTTACTCTGTCCTGTGATGCTGAGCTGCATACTCCTGAAACTATGGGTGTAAGGAAGTGGAATACAGCGGACAAAGTAGGTGGATTATATAAGGGGTGTGGTTTACAAGAAGTGGGAGGGGCCACTCATGGAGGGGCGGGGTCTTGCGCCCCCCCCATCCTAAAACTTCACCAGCCGCCACTGCTACACTAGCTTCCATGTCCCTTGTCAAGTGGTTCCTTGCTGCTCACTGAACACAGGAGGTTGCTTGCTTGGCATTGCCACCATTCAAGGAACGTTTTACGTTTTCAGACTAAATTTAAAATAATCTTAGACTGGATAAGGTGGAGAGGATGGGCAGTGACCTTAAAGTTACCCCTTAGTTTATTTAGAGAGCATTTTGCAGTTACGGATGCAGCGCTACCCCCATAAGAGCTGCTTGAGTATATTTGATTCTGTACTGTGCCGCTCAACCCCAAGAACAGTCTCGGCCCTTCTGGCACACCTGGCAATTAGGGATGAGCCGAACACTCCCCCATTCGGTTCGCAACAGGACCTGCGAACAGACCAAAAGTTTGTGAGAACTTTAGAACCCTGTCAAAGTCTATGGGACTCGAACGTTTGAAATCTTAAGTGCTAATTTTAAAGGATAATATGCAAGTTATTGTCCTAAAAAGTGTATGGGGACCTGGGTCCTGCCCCAGTGGACATGTATCAACTTGCATATTAGCCTTTAAAATTAGCACTTTAGATTTTAAACGTTCGAGTCCCATAGACTTTAACTGGGTTCTAAAGATCACACGAACAGGCAATGTTTGAGTTGAACATGAGTTTGACTCGAACTCGAAGCTCATCTCTACTGGCAATAATATTAGTGCGAACACCCAGTAAATAGACACAAATTGTAGTAAACACAGAAATTATCTTTACTGTGAAATTTCTTAAGAATGGCACAAACAGTGACAGTGTAACGGAATAGTAGACACATTTCAAGTAAATCAGCTGTGTAATAATGACTGAAGATTAAGAGCAAGAGGACTCAGGGATACTGTCTGGCTGATTTCAGGGGACTCCTCAAGGCGAATAACCCTGATAGCAGAGGCAAACACTCTAACAATGACAGATCACAAAATAGCAAACACTTTAAAGTGGTTGTAAATCCTTACAGACCTCTTGGCCCTACAGGTAAGCCTAGATTAAGGCTCACCTGTAAGTGCAAGAAATATCTCCTTAACCTACTCGATTAAGGAGATATTTGCAGAAAATACTGCACTGATGTCTTCGGCATGTGATATAGGTAAGAGTGAGGGCGCTATGTCTGTGAAAACCTTTTGGAAATTCACAGTGAGTAAGGTAAATAGAATCCACCTGTGATGGTGGATCTGATGTGAACAAAAATAGATTCATTAAATAAAAAATACAAGAGAAAAGAACAACAATCACTTCAACATATGAATAGCATGCAAATGATATAAACCTCACAGCCTCTGTGCTAGGGTGGAGGAATGAGGATATGGCACAAAGATCAGTCCAACATTTAGTATGTAATACTGCGACACATGGAAAAAATGTTGTTCATTCAAAATTAAGTTCTTTAAAGAGAAAAGTTCTAGTAGAGAAAAATTCTTCTATGTGGTCATTTGCGCAATTCATTTCCAGGTGTATTGACAGCCTTCACCACCTAATTCAACTTCACCCAAAGTGCTCTGGATAACAAATGCGCTTACCACAATGCTAGGACCACTTAAAGAAAGTAGGTCATGTACGCTGGCAGGATGAGTGCCTGCACACTTTGCGGCAGTTACTGGAACAGTGACTCCAATTAATGACCGGTTGTTGTCCCAAGGAAAACAAAAGGGGATCTCATAGTGTATTAGCGTTTATTAAAATACATGCTTAAAAATAGCCGATTGGCCTCTTACTTGAATAGGTGCCGGCCAGGCACTGGGACTGCCCCCAGGCGGCTGTAATCTGGTCACCACCACGTAGCTGATCTCGGCACCCAGCCCTGCATATCCAGCCCAGGATAACCAGCCGCAACCTCCGGTTCGCAGAGCGGGTCTCCTCACGAGAGCGATACATATGCAGTCCCAGTACCGGGCAGGCACCTATTCAAGTAAGAGGCCAACACCATTGGCGCTTCTCCCACTCAATACAGAACCTCTTGCACAATGACAATCCTCCAGCTGGTGAACCTGTCACACTCAGTGGGCAAAGAGGAGGGGAGAAAGAGAAGACAGCCTCCAATGGTGTAGTATGCGGTGAAAAAATAAAGGTATTTGTTAAAACATATAGATGGCCCCTTACAGAGAAAAGGTAAAAACAAGCAATGAATGAATAAAACGAACAGCGTACACATCGCCTCCTCACGTCATTTCTGTGATCCTTCTGCCTCCGGCCACTCCCTATGCGTTACATCACCTCACGTGACTTTGTCTGGGGAACCAAATCTGGGGTTACCATATAACGTCAAAACCCATCCCATCATCTGCTCTCCTAGACCCACCTCCCTCAACACTCCGGTCATAAAGGCCCAACTAACCCTATTGAATGCCTTTTCAGCATCTATTGACAGTACCACCTTTGAGGTTTGATCAGGTCCATTTTATACCCAGTGTAATATATGTAAGGTAGGCAATGCCATTATTACCTTACCCAACTCCTCAACAGAGATAGGTCGTTCCATTTCCTCAAGAGCTGTAGTAGGCATTGGAAGCAATTCGTGGCCCTTAGGTACTCTCGGATCCTGTTCACTAAACCTCAGTCCATAGCCCACATTGAAGTTGAATCTATGTTATACAGAGATTTATAGTAACGTTAAAATTCAGCAACTATATTTTGAGTGTTCACTATCTGTTTATTATTCACTGTTAAAGCAGATGTCCGCTGAAAAAATATTAAAAGCCAGCAGCTACAAATACTGCAGCTGCTGACTTTTAATATTAGGACTAGGGTCGTCCCGATACCGATACCAGTATCGGTATCGGGACCGATACCGAGTATTTGCGGGAGTACTTGTACTCCCGCAAATACCCCCGATACCAGAATAGAATACTCGCCCCCCCCTCAATCCCCGCCGCTGCCGCCGCCGCACCGCACCATCGCCGCATCCCCGCCGCTTAGTTAATACAGGCGGGGAAGATAACAGCTTTCATTTGAATAGCTGTATTGTTTCCCGCGGCGCCGCACATAGACACTCCCCCTTGCTCGTGATTGGACAGATCGCGAGCAAGGGGGAGTGTCTATACGCGGCGCGGCAGGAAACGATACAGCTATTCAAATGAAAGCTGTTATCTTCCCCGCCTGTATTAACTAAGCGGCGGCAGCGGCAATGCAGGATGTAGGTATGTGGGAACTGGCTGCATATATGGGGCTGACATAGCTGCATATATGGGGGTGACATAGCTGCATATATGGGGGTGACATAGCTGCATATATGGGGGTGACATAGCTGCATATATGGGGGTGACATGGCTGCATATATAGGGGTGACATGGCTGCATATATGGGGGTGACATAGCTGCATATATGGGGGTGACATAGCTGCATATATGGGGGTGACATGGCTGCATATATAGGGGTGACATGGCTGCATATATGGGGGTGACATAGCTGCATATATGGGGGTGACATGGCTGCATATATGGGGGTGACATAGCTGCATATATGGGGGTGACATGGCTGCATATATGGGGGTGACATGGCTGCATATATGGGGGATATGGAGGTGACATAGCTGCATATATGGGGGTGACATGGCTGCATATATGGGGGTGATATGGTTGCATATTTGGGGGTGACATAGCTGCATATATGGGGGTGACATGGCTGCATATATGGGGGATATGGAGGTGACATAGCTGCATATATGGGGGATATGGAGGTGACATGGCTGCATATGTGTGGGGACATGGCTGCATATGTGTGGGGACATGGCTGCATATGTGTGGGGACATGGCTGCATTTGTGTGGGGACATGGCTGCATTTGTGGACACGGCTGCATTTGTGGACACATTTAAAAAAAAAAAAAAGTATCGGTATTCGGTATCGGCGACTACTTGAAAAAAAGTATCGGTACTTGTACTCGGTCCTAAAAAAGTGGTATCGGGACAACCCTAATTAGGACACTTACCTGTCCTGGAGTCCAGCGCCGTCCGCAGCAGAGGACAAGCGATGCTGCTCCCCCGCTATCCACAGTGAGGGAACCAGGAAGTGAAGCGCTCCGGCTTCACTGCGCGGTTCCCTACGGCGCATGCGCGAGTCACTCTGCGCCTGACGATTGGCTCCCGCTGTGTACTGGGAGTCGAGTGTTCCCGGCACACAATGGGGGGGGGGCGGGTGGTGACGTCATGCCCACAGTCTGCCCGAGACTGTTGTGGCCGGAAGTGGGTGAAAATACCTGTCTTTAGACAGGTATCTGCAGCCCCCTCCTCCTGAAAGGGGAAGGTTACGTTCACACCGTAGGCAGTGATCCGATGTATCAGGGGGGCGTGGATTCCACGAAACATATGTCGGCGGCACTAGTCTGACAATTTGTCCCCAGCTGATCCCGCCACTGGTCTCTACAAGCCCCATCCAGGACACCTCAACCACGGCACACAGCCCCGCCGAGAGACAGCTCCCAGGTGACACGCATGCAGTCCTAGTGCCGGGCAGGCACCCACACAAGTAAGGGGCCAATCAGCTTGTTTTAATGTATGTTTTTAAATAAAAGGTTTTAGACTATTAGCTCCCTTTCTCTTTGCGGTTTAACCCTTGGGATATCACTGCTGTAACATCTTGCCAGTTCCAGCGTCGGATGTTAGTCTACAGGCACTGTAACCTGTCAAGCGCAACAGACCTACTTTTTAATTAAAGTGGTCCACACAATCTGGTAAGCACATACCATATTAAGAGAACTCCGGGTGAAGATTACTAGATGGTGGAGGCTGTACTAGCACTTGGATCATCTGTATGAATATTAACTGAAGTATCCCATCAAGGGATTTCCTTTATGAACTGTTATCTGCAAATTACCCCATATCAATTACTAGTGGCTGCAATATTGCACAATTTATTATGCACGGACTTTACTTAACAGTTTTTTTGCATATGATGTTTCTAGTGTCTGCAATTATTGTTCCAACGTAATATGCACGCACTTTACACTTTTCTGTCTGCCATCAGCACCCTGAGCTGTGGGGTGCCTCAGGGCTCGGCCCTGTCGCCATGGCTGTTTAATGTGTATCTTCGGCCACTTGCGAGTCTGCTGGCCACCCATGCAGTGTTTAACCACTTTAGCCCCGGACCATATTGCTGTCCAAAGACCAGAGCACTTTTTGTGATTCGGCACTGCATCGCTTTAACTGACAATTGCGCGGTCGTGCAACGTGGCTCCCAAACAAAATTGGCGTCCTTTTTTTCCCACAAATAGAGCTTTCTTTTGGTGGTATTTGATCATCTCTGCGGTTTTTATTTTTTGCGCTATAAACAAAAATAGAGCGACTATTTTGAAAAAAATGCAATATTTTTTACATTTTGCTATTATAAATATCACCAAAAAAGATATAAAAAAAACATTTTTTTTCCCCAGTTTAGGCCGATACGTATTCTTCTACATATTTTTTGTTAAAAAAAATCGCAATTAGCGTTTATTGATTGGTTTGCGCAAAATTTATAGCGTTTACAAAAAAGGGGATATTTTTTTGGCATTTTTATTAATATTTTTTTTTTACTAGTAATGGCGGCGATCAGCGTTTTTTTTCGGTACTGCGATATTATGGTGGACACATCGGACACTTTTGACACATTTTTGGGACCATTGGCATTTTTATAGCGATCAATGCTATAAAAATGCATTGGATTACTATAAAAATGCCATTGGCAGTGAAGGGGTTAACACTAGGGGGCGGGGAAGGGGTTAAGTGTGTTCCTATTTGTGTTCTAACTGTATGGGGGGGTGGACTCACTAGGGGGAATCACTGATCTTCCGTTCATACATTGTATGAACTCTGTAACGAACGAGCGCGCGTGCCCGGCGGCGATCGCGCCCGTCGGGCACGCGCGTGGGACTCGGGGGCGAGTGGGGGGCGCGCGGGCCGGCGGCGGCGCGCACGCTTCCCCTAGCGGCCGCTAAAGTCCCGACGTAGAGCTACGGGCTCTCGCCCAGGAGAGCCGACCTGCCGCCGTAGAACCACGGCGGCTGGTCGGCTAGTGGTTAATCGGCTGTACGCAGACGATGTTCAGTTGGTCGTCCACAGCCTATCCAACCCTGCCCCTGTTCTGCAGCTCGCTTCCTGCCTATTAGACATCAAACAGTTGACCCCCCCCTGACCCCGAGCAGCTTCTCTCTGGTGGAAAGGACCGTGAGCTCAATCCCATGGTCCGGACGAAATCCGGACTGCGAGTCATGGAACAAACCCTCTGTCTCTGAATGCGATTGAAGTTGGAGAAAAGTCCCTATAGCAGAAATGGGTCTGTAGTTGGAAAAACAGCCAGGGTCCAAGTTGGGCTTTTTTAAGATAGGTGTAATAAGAGCATGCTTCCAGCGGGACGGAAACACGCCATGAGTTAGGGAAAGATTGACAAGTATCAGGAGATCGTTCACAACCAGCTCTGCATTCTTCTTCAGGAGCCAGGCTGGACAAATGTCATCATGGAGGTCTTAATTTTTGCCATAGATTTCAGAAGATGTTCCCGGCTGACCTTACTAAAAGACAACAGAGAATGAGGCGCTGAAGAATTTGGTTTAGGGGGGCGTGGCCCAGGATTGATTGATTTATGTGAGTCAGTCCCTAAGAGTAACAGGGGGTCGGTCGAGGGTTGGGGATGTTCCGAGGGGGTTAGTTGTCCTATGCCTAAACGTATGTCAGCTACTTTAGTAACGAAAGTATTAAGTAGATTGTCGCCAAAAAATTGCGAATGAGGTATATTCACATGGTTCTGCGCAGGAGAGACAATTGCTGACAATTCAAATGTTCTAAGGTAAAAAACTTTTTGTATTTATTTTATTTATTTTATTTATTTGCACCTAGTCACAACAACACGGTTTTGAGCATGTTTTTTCTATTGCCTCTTATTTATTAGTTGTACTTTTTGATAGATAATTTTCTTCAAATCATATTAATTATTTTGTCACATTATTTAATTCAATGGACTATAACATTCCTTGCACATTCACTTACACACACATACACGCATTTTAATAATCACAAAAATAAAACAAAATATAAAATGAATACAATTTTTGAGTCACTTGTCCTGTAAAAAAATGCATTGCAGATGCATTTTTATTGCGTTTTTGCTACAGATTAGCGACTAAGCATGTAAGATCTCTATAGCATTTAAAAAGCTGTTTTGGAAAATCGAGAAGCTGCAATTTCTTTTAACAACCACTGGAGGGAGCCAAACAGAAAAGCTTATAACCGTATATGCCAGAAGATAGAAACAGTCCAAAATCAGAACTGTATGAACTTCCAAAGGGTCAAATCTCCCAGACTACAAACCAACCAAATCTAAATAAATATCTAAATCTAAATAACTCAACATACAGCCATTTATGTCTAATTAGAAGAGGCTTCTGGGACAATAGCATGGCAAGACAAATTTTATGCAGGGTGTGGCGTATGGTCTGGACACTGACAGGCTGACCCCCCACCCCTTTAACCTCTGCAGCAATGCTGGCAGCTCTCATATGTCTATTTTCCAAAGACAACCTCTGGATATGATGCTGAGCACGTGCACTCAACGTCTTTGGTCGACCATGGTGAGGTCTGTTCTGAGTGGAACCTGTCCTGTTAAGCCGATGTATGGTGTTGGCACACTGTGCTGCAGTTCAGTTGCAGAGTCTTGGCAATCTTCTTATAACCTAGGCCATCTTGTTTCAATATTTTTTATTAGTTTTAACATTTTTAAACATGGATGACATGAATTGAGAGAAAATAAAACAAATTGTTAAATACAAAGAAACACATCAGTGAGTTGGGTCATAGGGTGAGGAGGTATCTTATTCATACATCACATCATAAAGGCCATTTTTCATGTAGAACTGAGACAATATAACATCTCTAAACTCACCACATCTGAAATGGGATAGTACAACTGAAATGGTAAAAACAAGAAAAGGAACAGAAAAAGAGACAAAAACAAACGAAGTAGCAGCCTGAAACTTGGACATCAGGAACATACGCAGTCAATCCTCCTTAGTGGGCAATGTATCTCCCGGTAAGAGCCAACTCATTTGGAGCCAGGGCCGGGTTGAACCCTATACCATTCGGTCCAAGGTACCCAAATTTTCTGAACTTCTGTATACTTTCCGACCCCTGAGGCAAATTGCTGCTCATATGAGCCATGGGCATTAACTATCTGGATAACTTCAGACAATGTAGGTCGAGGAGCGGTCTTCCAATGTCTGACCAAGGCTAGCCTAGCGGCTAGAAGAATGTGGGATAGAAGGGTCCTAGAGTGATAAGGGATATGATCCATACCCAAGGAGAGCAACGCCAGCCCAGGGGACAGGGTCAGATCAAGTTTGAGGACTTGTGCTACTAGGTTTTGGATTAGTTGCCAGTATTGCATTATCACTGGGCAGGACCATAGGATATGGAACAGTGTACCCGTTCCCCCGCACTCCCTCCAGCACCCGGGGGATATACCCTTGCCTATTTTGGACAGTCTGAATGGGGTGAGATACCACCTCAATAAGATTTTTTGAAATAGTTCCCAAAGATTAACACATTTGGTGGAGGAGTACGTTACCCTTAAGGCCGTCTGCCATTGATCAGCTGAATACACTGTATCAAATTCTTTCTCCCAGGCTTGCATATCAGAAGATTTGGCGAATGTCAACTTATCCTGTAAGTACGAGTAAAACACTGATATACCCTTAACATTCGTACGTTTCGTTGAGTAATATTGAGCTATATGCCACGGGAGGTGGGTATATAGGTCAGTCTGTCGTTTTAGTAGGTGTGAGATCTGCGCATACCGAAAGCTTTCAGTCGTGGGTATAGAGTACTCCAGTTGGAGAGCTCTAAATGTTTTAAGTGCAGGTCCCACATACAAATCTTCTATATCCAGTACCCCACCCGAACTCCAACTCTCCACAGAGATATCAGGGATAATACAGGATATAGCAGTCAGCGGAAATCTCATAGGGATAATGAGGGGAAATTTGCGAAGTCAGTATTCGCCATGCGCCAGTAGACGCTCTAATAGTCGGTCCTATGTCCGGGGGCGGGTTTGGGCGGAGGTTGCTCGTGATGAGATAATTGTAAAGATTCCGGCCCGGGACCTGCTGTTGTTCAAGAGCAGTCCACAGGGATGAAGCGGAGTTAGGAAACCAGCCTTTCAGCTGGGCTAAGATCGAGGCTGTATAGTAATCCTTGATGTGGACGTGGCCTATACCTCCCGCCCTTCTATGTTTGACAATTTTGCGGAATGCGCATCGCGCCCTTTTGCCCCCCCAAAGAAACTTGTTGAGAGTAGATTGCGCTGATAGGAAGGAGGGTGGGACTGGGATGGGCAGAGTCCTAAAGACATATAGTAGCTGCGGGAGGACCTGCATTTTGAAGGCGGCCAGACGCCCCGACCAGGATAATTCGAATTTCGCCAGAGCCTCTAATTTAGTATGTAACATTTGCAAAAACGGGGTGTAGTTTTCTCTCACCAAATCAGAGGGCGAAGATGTGAGAGTTATACCTAGGTATGAAATACCTTTCTCCTTCCATGTGAAAGGGAACTTTATGCTAAGGGCGTGTCTGGTCCGGGCAGGAATACCCAACCCTAAAATATGCGACTTGGTTTCATTGACTTTGTAATATGACACTGTCGAAAATAGTTGCAATACCTGGTGAGCCGAAGCCAGAGAGGACTCAACATCGGTGAGCATCAAAATGATGTCATCCGCAAAGAGGCTTATGGTATGGTGTACTCCTCAAACCATGAAGCCACTTATCTGGGGGTGAGTGCGTATGTAAGTTGCTAGGGGTTCCATAAGGAGATTAAATATAAGGGGGGACAATGGGCACCCCTGACGGGTTCCATTAGAAATATTGAATGACGTGGAGAGCGTCCCCGATATATACACCTCGGCGGAGGGAGTCGTGTAGAGTGCCATAATAGCCGAGTAAATTCTGCCCTCGAACCTAAATTTGGAAAGCACTTTGGCCAGATAATCCCAGTGGATTCTATCAAACGCCTTCTCTGCGTCCAAAGCTAGGAGCAGAGAAGGCGTTTTTGTTCGATTGGCCAGGTGTACGATATTAATTAGACGCCGGGTGGCGTCAGATGTCTGTCGGCCCCTTGTGAACCCCGATTGGTCCAGGTGTATCAATGACGGCAGCAAGTCCACCAGTCTATTGGCGAGGAGTTTGGCAAATAACTTTAAATCGTTATTGAGCAGAGAAATGGGCCTAAAATTTTGGGGTGTGTCAGGGTCCTTCCCAGGCTTCGGCAACGCCACAATCATAGCCTTAAGCATTTCAGATGGAAAGAAGGACGAGGAGGCAGCTTGGTTAAAAATACCTGCTAAATATGGGACTAGTTCTATTTTAAATGCCTTATAATACTCTCCGGTGAAGCCATCAGGCCCAGGAGCTTTGTTGTTAGGAAGGGAATCTATTGCTTTGGCGATTTCAGTTTCCGAAAAGGGAGAATTTAAGTCTTCCAGTTGATCGGATGATAACTGGGGGAGTTCAATCTTGTTCAGAAAGTCTGATATAGCGGGCCCCGTGGGTTGAATTGTGGAAGGATCGTCTTTTAAATTGTAGAGTGAGCTGTAATAGCAACTGAATGCGTCAGCTATCGCTTGTGGGTGAAATAATTTATCTTGGGTGAAGGGGTGGCGAACAAAGGGGATAGTGGTCTTATGTCTCAACCCTCTTAGGCGGTTGGCCAAGAGTTTCCCAGCCCTGTTTCCGCTTACATAGTATGTCATTTTAAGGCGTTTGGAAGATTTTTCAAAGTTCTCGAGTAGAATCAAGCGGAGCTCGCCCCTAAGCTGTGTTAATCTACTAGAAACTAGCGGGGAAGCATTTTGTTTATTCTGGGATGCTAGGGTGTGTATATTAGAGATGAGAGTTTGTATCTGCTGCCCCCTCATCCTCTTAGCCCTCGCCCCCATCTTAATCAAAACCCCTCTCATAAATGCCTTATGGGAATTCCATAATACCATAGGGTCCGATACAGAGCCGACATTGCAAGAGAAAAAATCAGTCAGCTCCTTCTGCAAGGTCTTTCTGGAGTTATCAGCTTGGAACAGTCTCGGGCTGGAACGCCAGACGAATGTAGTACCCACGCCCGGCGAATCAGCAACCGAGAGAGTCACAGAGGCATGATCCGACCATGTGATAACATTAATTTTAGTATCCACAATTTTAGGCAACAACCACTTGTCAGTAAGAAAAAGGTCTAATCTTGTATAAACGCCATGACTCGGTGAGAAGAAGGAGTAGTCCCTCTCGGTGCTGTGGAGACATCTCCAAGCGTCATAGAGATCTTGTGAGTGTAGCGTTGATTGTAGAGAATGATGGTGTCTGCGTGAGCATGACGTGGAGTCCATCTGAGGATCAGGGGGGAGGTTGAAGTCTCCACATAGGAGAAGAAAACCTTTTTGTATCGGTCTAACACTTCTGAGGACTCGTTTCAAAAAGTGTATTTGGTGGTCATTAGGCGCATAAACATTAACCACCGTGTAAGTGGTAGAGTTGATGTCGCACACAAGGATGTGGTAGCGGCCTTGGGAGTCAGCAATTTCATTGTGCAGTTTGAACGCAACAGAGTCCCTGATTGCTGTCATCACCCCCCGTTTTTTAGTCGAGGCGCTTGCTTTAAAGATGTGTGGATACTTTGGATGGGTGCATTTGGGTGTTTTGTCTCCCTGAAAGTGGGTCTCTTGAGTGCAGAGAACATCACAATTAAATCGAGTCGCCTCAGCCCACAATGATTTTCTCTTGGCTGGGTGGTTGAGGCCTTTAGCGTTAATAGTTAAGAAAATGATAGTCATCCCGGGATAGCGATCTGAGTTGATAGGCAGTATGAAAAATAAGTATCACTTACATCAGGTGGTTTAGTACACCATACCGGTGATCCAGGAAGAGTCACCGTCAATAGAGTTCCAGCGGGTAGGAGGATGCCCACGAGATCAACTGCATAGCGGGGTGCCAGACTGCAATGAGAACCAAACAAAAACAAGAAAAAAAACACAAAAATAAAGAAAACAGTTCCAAAACAGGAAAACATAGGTCTTTGTGACCTGAGTGCAGCTCATGGCTGCAAGTAACCAAAAGGGTGTAAGGGAAGTTCAGCTAGGTGCCTCCAGAACAGGGCAATCAGGAATAGTAAAACGATATTGGCAGCACACAACGTCCTCAGTGGTGTGAGCGAGCATTCTTGGAGTTGACTACATTCCAATCCCCTCCAATGCGATCCGGATTGTGACTGTTAGACCCACCGGGGGGATCATCTGGGATGATATTCCATGTCTTGAGCAAATCTAAGCCTTTAGCTAGGGAATCCACTGTGTGTTCTTTTCCATCATTAGTGATAATGAGTTTGGTTGGAAATCCCCATTTATAGACTATCTTGTGATTACGCAATGCCTTGGAAATGGTGTTGAGATTTCGCCGTTTCTGCAACGTAAATTGAGATAGATCGGAGAAGAACTGGAGATCTTTGTATTGCGGGGGGATGAGATCTTTATTACGCACCTTGGACATCAGGCGTTCTTTTACGTGGAAAAAATGCAGGCGTAGAATGATATCCCTCGGTACTTTATCTGGAAGGTAGGAGGGTTTTGGTAGTCTGTGGATTCTGTCCATTGTTATGTCCATTTCAGTGAGGTCAGGTAGGATTGAGGTAAAGATCTTGGAGACATAAACGCGCAATTCCGATTGTTGAATGGACTCGGGAACCCCGCGTATTTTGAGGTTGTTCCTTTTGGAGCGGTCCTCCATGTCTGCAATTTTAGCCTTGACTGCCTCCATTTCCTCGTCCCTAGCGTCATGGGCATCTACGAGGCTGTTGATTGTGGTGGCAAATTCCCCCATCCTGTTTTCCACATGGTCTACCCGTGATGCCACAGCCTGCAGTTCACTCCCAAATTTATGGACACACGCCATCATGTCGCTGTGGAGGGAGCTCCTCAGAGATACCAGCATATCTTTAAGCGTGGTATCCAACACTGGTTGGTTACTCGTGGGGAAACGGTCAATGGAGTCCGGGAGCTCCCTGGTGTCATCTCCAGATTCAAGGCTTGCACTCACCTCATGGGAAGGTCCCGTGTTGTCCCGCTTAAACCTGGCCTTCTCAGGACTGCCAGATGCAGAGGAAGAGACAGGAGAGTGTCTATTGTTAGTTGGAGACATTCGTTTTGAGGGTTTGTCTTTCCTCTGCGGTAGATGAGGGGTGCTGGCTGCAGAGGGCACAGGTGTGCAGGAGCCACCCTGCCTCTGCTCTAGGGCGAAGTATTCGGTCAGCCTTTGTGGCTTTTGAAGCCCCTTTTGTTTTCTGGTCATGGTTGCAGGAATCAGCTAAGGGTAGGTATAAAGGCAGTTTCTCTCAATCACCTCAGTGTGGGCTGCTACGTGCTAAGTATTCCCTGTGGGGCCTGGAGCACCATTTTTATGCTGCCATTGTGGAGCTTAGCAGGTCTAGCTTCAGGTAGATCAGGTTAAGTGGTGTAGAGAGCAGGCCATCTCCACCCCTTCCAATCATAAGAAAAAGGGCTCCACTCCAGCCTCCCTCTGAGGTGCAGTGCTGTTAGGCCCGGATGGTCTGTCAGTGAGGCAGGAGCTGGCCTGGTTTGCGGGAGGACTACAGGTCTCAGGCGAACCAAGATGGCCGCTGTGAGTCTGCTGCACAGCAGGTGTGTAGATGCTGTAGACCTGGATACTGTCCGCGGGGTTGAGAAGGGATCGTGGGTGCTAGACGGCGCCTGTATCGCCGAAGGTGCGCTTCCGCGGGGCACAGCGCCAGGAAAGTCCGGGGATGCACGGGCCTAGCTAGGCTGCACCAGACCGCGGCCGCTGCGGACGACTCCGGGAGCCGGCGAGGCCTTCAGGCAGGACCGGGTAGGTGGCAAGGAGGGGGGTAAGGGCTGGATGTGGTCCCCTACCTCCAGAAGCAGTGGGAACCGGCTCCTCTGGCAGGCAATATGGCGGCGACCTCGCGGGTTGATGCAGGGATATCTCCAGCTCCGATCGGTCAATCTCCTCCAGAGTACCGGCCCCAAACTCCCCGGGGATCAGGGCTAAGATCGATGCAGGTGTTGTGGCTTAAAAGAGCGAGGAGACACCCCGATGGCTGCGGATTGCGGTAATGGCACTCGGAGCTCCTCTCTGAAACATCCGCCGCCGTCCACGCCAGGCCACGCCCCCAACCAAGGCCATCTTCATGTAGATCAGCAATTCTTTTTTTCAGATCCTCAAAGAGTTCTTTGCCACGAGGTGCCATGTTGAACTTCCAGTGACCAGTATGAGAGAGTGAGAGCGATAACACCAAATTTAACACACCTGAGACCTTGTAACACTACAGAGTCATGTGACACCAGGGAGGGAAAATGGCTAATTGGGCCCAATTTGGACATTTTCACTTAGGGGTGTACTCATTGTTGTTGCCAGCGGTTTAGACATTAATTGCTGTGTATTGATTTATTTTCAGGGGACAGCAAATTTACACGGTTATACAAGCTGTACATCCACTACTTTACATTGTAGAAACGTGTAATTTCTTCAGTGTTGTCACGTAAAAAGATATAATAAAATATTTACAAAAATGTGAGGGGTGTACTCACTTTAGTGAGATACTGTATATGTTACAGTATGTGAGTAGTGTTGCTCACGAATATTCGCATTGCGAATATTCGTTACGAATATTGCATATTCGAGTATTCGCGAATAACTTGAATATCGCGGCGAATATTCGCTATTGCGAATATTCGTATTTTTTCAAATTTATTTTTAAAACAGATCACATCCTAGTGATCTCCATCAACGTCTAAAAGCATTGCTGGTATGATTAGAGACCCTGGGCCGAGTAGCTGAGGCGATCCTTTTATGTTGCCGAATATTCGCAATGCGAATATTCTTATTACAAATATTCGCGAATACTTTCTCTGCTCTTCTTTTGCATCAGAGCCAATCAGAGTTCTCCTACCACAGTTGTCAGAGGTTAGCAACCTCCATAGCAACCAATAGGAACCTGCCTGCACGACCATTATATAAGATCACTCCCAGCAGTATTTCAGTGCAGATTCACAAGGTGGCTAGAGAGAGTGGAGTGTTTCTGTGCGTTTTTCCTGTGTATTGCGATCTTAGAGCTTAGCATTGTGCTTCCTATAGGAAATTATCTCAGTTTTCGCGTGTTGTTCGCGCGCATGCGCATGCGCAGACGAGAATTTCGCAATCAATTTCGCATTCGCATTAGCAAAATTTCGCATTCACATTAGCAATTTATTTTTTTTTTTTTATAAAATATCACGAATATTCGATATTAACGAATATTTCACGAATATTCTTCTATATATTCGAAATCGAATATGGCGTATTCCGCTCAACACTATATGTGAGTACAATATTATTTATTTCTCTTTAAATGGTTTTATTAAAATTCTATACTATGCCAGTGTACTCTTTGTTCTCTGTTATGTCTTACTGGCTCTGTATTGTTCTTGATGATGTCCATGTGTGACCACCGGTCGGAGCATCTTATAGAAGAGGCTTCAAGTTCTTTTGGCTATGCTTCTCATGTGGGTCACAGGAGTGTAGTTACTTGAGCTCTCCTCTGACCCAGAATCAGTTGACAGTGGGCTAAAGCATGCTGTCAGCTGACATCACAGAGCCTCTGTAGGCTATGGTAGGATCCTGACCATATTGTCAGGATCCACCCAGCTGCCTGATTGACAGCAGGCTCCAGCTCTCAGCACTCAAAACTTCCTGACAGACAAGGTCTTTTTTACAGAAGAGACCCTAGAGGTCTCTTCTGTCATAAACCTCCCCCTGCCTGTCAGCGAGTAATGTAATCTGAGCTGCACATGCACAGCTATAACCACATTTACGGCCTGCTCTGTGTGCTGCTGCGATATCACTCCTGTGCACATCCTGTGAACATCGCCCGGGCTTTCACACTGGAGAAACAGGAGTCGCTGTTTCAGGTCGGTTTGCAGGTGCAAATTTTAGTGCAATAGCGCCTGCAAACCGTTCCAGTGTGAAAGGGGAAGAAATCTATTGTTATCCAAGCGCTATAGCTTCTCTGCCCTGCCTTCTACTGATACAATGTTAGAAAGCTCTAAATCCCATTCTAACTCACATACTGCAGCTCTGGGACCTGGTTGTATACACTGGAGGCCTTATATCTCAATACTTCCCTTTGCTTAGATTCCTTTACTGTTCTGTTCCCCCTGGCAAGGATTACCCAGTACTGGTGGTAACATGATTGTGATTTCATGACATTTTTTCCCTGCTCACTATAACAAAAGTAACATTATAGCACCTCTGCATATTGCACAACATTCCACTACAGAACCACTTTTGCTATGTCCAACTTAGTCACTTTATACTCTCCATCCTTCACAATTACTCCTACATTTGTGCTTGCTCCCTTTGAAAGTAAATGCCACTCTGGTGTGATAGAATTATTTTAAAAATATCTATTTGATAAATTGAGCTAATCCTTCGATTAGAACCACTAATATGTTTTTCCATTATATTCCTCTATATTTTTATATATTCTTTTATATATATTATTTTTATACCTTATATATATATATATATATATATATATATATATATATATATATATATATATATATATGTGTGTATGCATGTATGAGATTATGTATCACAATAAGCGTATATTTTCCTTATAAAACATGAGTTAGATGTTTTTCTCAGTCTGGAAGCCAAAGTTTATTTTGAAAACCTGGACTTTGCAAGAGAAAGCCAAAAACCATCCCCCAACATCCTGTCTGCCATCACTGAAGGAATGTTGATCTTGTGGCCAGGAGGGGCTGTGCTGGACTGTTCTACCTTATATGGCAAATAATGAAGGACTGATTAACTCCTTTAACCAGAGAATTTCTTCCAAACATGAACTTCCCCCTTGCTCTTAGACTGTTCCTCCCCTTGTAGTCCATCCCATTGGCAAAAGGAATGTTCCATGAAGATTTGTGTGAGAAACCCTGTATATGAACTTTAAACAAAGGACTAAAAGCACATGTTCTTGAGTGGGCGTATATGGCTGTGGGTCAATAGCTGGGTGGGAGGAAACTGGGTGTGTACTTATTATGTGAACCTATCAACATGCCTGTGTCTTGTGATGTCATCGAGTAATAAAACTAGGAGGGGCTGGCTGAGCTCCAGCCACTTTTTTCCTTTCCCTCTACTGGCAAGCATTTTGTCTACTTTTTCCCTGTTGCAGTGGGACAATACAAGCCTTTCCTGAAATTGTGTCAGGAAATCAAAGTGTCTACATCACTGGTCCACATGCTCCACGAATAATCTCTTTGATTTATGCTTTTACTGTGTCATCTAAACAAATTATTGCTAGGGCAAAAGCGACTCTGATTTATGGGCCATGCTGGCTAAGGGCACCTCCTACCGTCCTACTATAACAGGAACCCATCCACTTGTAAAAAGGAGAAACTCCACCAATCTTTGGTTACTTACATTCTCCAGGCTTGAGTCCCACCTCCGGAAATAAGGAATGTCTACATCTTCAGCCTTTTAATGATTTTTCTGTAGTAGAAGTATAATGTGCATTTCTTTACAACCCAGCTTTCACCTCCACTCCTCCAGACCCGACATATATATTCCACACAGTACATATCCAACATAACACAAGGTAACTGCCCAACTCTTCCATTGTCCCCACTGTAGGTTCACCATAGTTGGGTTCTCCAACCAGGTCTGTCATGGGCAAAACCCTCAAGGGGTTACTTCTCAAGGCTTACATATCAGTATGCAAAGGGGTATTCTTTTTCCATTATCCTTTTCCAAGGGCTCTTCCGGTCTAGAATACATAAGACATACTAGCCCCACTAACCATACCCACCAAGAGGAGGGACCTCACTAAAAGGGAGCTAACCCCAGGGCCGATCCTAGGGTCACAGACGCCTGGGTGCAGAAATATTTCTGGTGCCCCCACATGGGTGTGGCCATCTTACCAACTCCTCCCCTTTACAATTGTTTCTATCGCAATGAATCAAACACAGAGATGCTCTCCTAACACTAAACTTTAGTTTTAAAAAAATCTATTTAGGTATGTATTCTTAAAAATGAACTAAAGTTTCCAAATAAAATCTGTGTGCAGACAGGCTCTGTCTGCCTGCGTGAAGTCTTGCAATAAACCAACCTGCCTGCTTGCATATATCCAAATTAACATGAGCCACATCATTAACAATGTTACCTTGATTAATTGTTGATCCAGAGCTTGGTAAATGAAGTAAGGCTACACTTAAAAAAAATACCCAATCACATGTAAGGAAAATTAAAAAAAATGATTTTTTTCTTGCATTTGATTGTATGATGGAAGCCAGCTGAGTTTCCCCTAATTTACTAAGCTGTGGAGCAACTGCACAATGCAAAGTGTACAGTCTGTTTGCCTTTGGTAAATCAAGCCCTGTACACACAGCCGGGAATCCCGTCAGGATTTTTTTTTTCGGTTTTCCTGATTGGATTCTTGGCAAGCTTGCCTTCCAAAGCCGTGCATACAGACGGCCATTCAAAAGAACCACCATTCTTTTGAATGGCAAGAACGCGGTGACGTTATTGACTACGACGAGCATGCGCTCGTCACATTCGATGCCATCACTGCTGTAACTGTATGGCCTGGGGGACCCAGAGGCTCTTGAAGGATGTGGGGTACTCCTGTTTCAGCTTCACCAATGACTCTTGGGTCTAGGGTCATCCTGTGTCCACTAGGGGCATAGGATGACTGAGAAATTATATTTTGAATTACATGAGATGGGACAGTAATGATAATTCACAATGTATTGCAGGATATCTTGAAATATTACAGGTGGTTGATTTTGAGCACAGCAGATCGATAATGGTGTGATTCATTCAATGTGGGGACACATACTGTTGAGGTGTTAATTGAGTCTGGCTCCTAAGATATTTCATTGTCTGTTGTGCTAATTGACACTGTATTGTGTGAAGGTCTATTGATGATAATATGTGATGTGAATTAGCACCCTCTAAAGTTCAGACTTATGTTTACTAAAGGAATGTGTATTGTGTAGCAGGTGAGAATAGCTTATCATGGAGTCAGAATGTCTGCCTAAGATGTGGATTGAGAGGGATTCGTTAGTACCCATTGTGTGATGTTGTGGGTGGAGTGTATCATTGTCCCTTTGATTACTGCAGCATGCTTTTTGGTGTATAAAAAGAGCCTGAGTTTGACATTAAAAGCGATCTGTATGGAACCAGAGACAGAGCTGTGTGTGTCTCGATTCTGGGGTATATCCAATGGGTTTGGAGTGTCGGATAAGCTGTTGTGGGTTAGGGGAATGGAATATCGTAAACGGCGTTAACCCCTGACCGTTACAACCGCCATCTTGCTACACCCCACACTAACCTTGTATGCTACTGTGCATGCGTCAAGTCTTATCGAGAATGCATGGGTTTACCTCGGACAAGTAAGCATACAAATGACCGGTTTTCTCGGCAGGAAACACTCTACCGGGAATTCCGACGGGAAAATAGAGAGCAGATTCTCTTTTTTTTCCTGGGCAGTTTTCCTGTTAGGAAAACTGCTAGGGAGCATATACACAGCCGGGATTCCGGCCTAATGCTCTCCTGGCAGTTTTCCTGCCGGGAAAACCGGTCGTGTGTACAAGGCTTCAGCCCCATAGTATGTCAATACCACAGATTCACAGATTGTGGTTTGTGGTAAAGACCAATGGATCATAGAGCTTACTCTTATGCAAAGGAAATTATTAGAAGACAAGGGTTTTGGTATGATGTGGGTGAGAAGGGGTGGTACAAATCTGTTCATGATTTTTTATTGCACTGTGATCCTGAGTTGAACCACTAATACAAAGCATAGGTGCAAACAGGTTTTCTTAAACATCACTGTCTCAAGGAAAAACTTACAAAACTTACCTTTTCGGGAGGTGAATACTAAATTTTCTGTTTTAATGAGTTATACTCACTGAAGAATTTTAAGCGTCTGACAAATTTTGGTAGGTATGTTGGATGCTTGATCCGCTATTGCATTCTGTAGTTCCCCCTGGCTGGCCCCTACATCACTTCTGTATCTGTATCCTGCAGTGGTCCTTCGGAGTGTCCCCCCTTCTTGCTTTCAACACCAATTTATATATTTCCTTCATTGATGTCCCTTCACATTGTCCACCATTGTATTGGTAAATGTTATCTGGTAATGTACTCTTCTCACTTTAAGTTCTACCCTGACCTTAATGAGACAATTTGTCCTACCAATGTATAACTTTGAACAGGGCACCTCATTTTTTATGCAACACCTGGCTTGGAGTAGGTAGAAAAACTAAATGTATTATTTATTTATTTTACAGGCAAGAGCACTGCAACAATTTGAAAATCCTTGGATGGAGCATAATGAGGTAGAATTGTGGGTGCTGCCTATTGCAATCAGTCACATGTCTTGTATTTCATTAACCACTGCAGCTCCATAAAGTTTTACTCCCTTTATGACCAAGCCATTTTTTGCGATACAGCACTGCGTTACTTTACCTGACAATTGCGCGGTTATGCAACGCTGTACCCAAATAAAATCTTTGTCCTTTTTTTCCCACAAAAATAGCTTTTTTTTTGTGGTATTTGATCGCGGTGGTGGTATTCGATTTTAGGCCAATATTTATTCTGCTACATATTTTTGGTAAAAAATCTTAATAAGTGTATATTGATTGGTTTGAGCAAAAAGTTACAGCATCTAAAAACAATGTGATATGTTTATTTATCTTTTTTTATTTTTATTACTAGTAATGGCGGCTATCAGCGACTTGTAGCGGGACTGTGATATTGTGGCGGACAAATCGGACATCTAACTGACACTTTTTGGGGACCAGTGACACTAATACAGTGATTAAATCTAAAAAATATGCACTGTCACTTTACTAATGACACTGGCTGGGAAGGGGTTAAAGGGTTAACTGTGTGCCTAAGTTGTGCTTACTCACTGTGGGGGAGGTGCTTTGAATAGGGGAAGGCAAAGATCCATGTTCCTGCTTAGCAGAAACACAGGATCAATACCTACAGCAATTTTATCCCTCTCCTAATCTAAAATGAGGAAAAAAGTTTTGCCTTTAGATATTTATTGCTTCCCAATGTTCCCTATATCTGTTAATAGTTTAAAATCTCCCCAAAAGGAACACAATCAGTATATAAAAAAAAAATGGTCATGGCTTATCTAGATAAAAAAAAAACATTGAGTTTTAATCTGTTAAAATGTTTATCTCTCATTTTTATCTGGAAGACATATTTTGTGCTACACTTTTTTAAAGAATAGTGATAAAGTCGTAACAGGTTAATTTGATAATTCTCAATGTATTTCCTGATAGAAAATAGACTAAATAATACTAAAATCCGTGAGAGCAACATGATGGCTTTATCTGCTGAAACAGTCACAAATTACAGCTACAATATGTTGGCTGTTCTGGACAACACACGATTCGCAGTTATGGGGCTGAATTAAATTTCCACAAAATAAATAAAATAAAATTCCAGCATATGTCCTACCAATCATCGAAGAGATTTTGTCCAGTCAGTTTTCTACTTTCAAAACAAAGATCTGTGGAAGATGTACATGCCTCAAAGCCATCATGCACTTTACAAATACTTGAAAATGTATAATGAAAAAATCCTCCCAGGAGGGAGGAAAACACTGCGCTAACACAATAAAGAATATAACCGTGAAAGTAAATCCTAAATCAAACGTATTTGAAAGCTGCCAGTACCAATTACCTAAGAACCGAAGTAAAAAACAAATTGTAAAATATAAGGTACAGCGCTATAAAGAAATAATGAAGTGAAAAGAATGATGATGGTCATATTACATCATATGTGACATTGATAATAGATAAAATGTGGTCATATGAAAAAAAAGTGACCATAAAGAAGGTGAAGAAATGCAATATGTATAGTCCATAGGAAGTGAATCAAAGTGAACGAATAGGATCCTCTTCCACCAGAAAGCCACCCAGTGAGTAAGATGTGGCGAATGGGCGTGATGACGTTCCACTGCTTAGGCCACACCTACGCATTTCATCATCATAAGACGTCGTCTTATCCCCGACAATGTCTTATGATGACGAATCGCGTAGGTATGGCCTAAGCAGTGGAACGTCATCACGCCCATTCGATCACGGAAATACACAGCACGGAGCCCAACACACAGGAGCGGAATAGAGGAGACGCTGCATCCCTTCTTTTTTCACTATTTGCGCTGTTTCAAACCACCAACTGTAAGTGCAACTTTATTAGCCCATTAAACCTGCTTGTTTACAGTATTACGCTATGGGTTGTTTTTTTGTTTTTATCCTATGAGTTCCTGAAGTACTCATTCATCTTGTGCAACAAACGCTGTGGAGTCACTATCTATATTGCTTGTTTGTACCTGGAGAAGTCTACTTGGGAAGACTTTAATCATCCCTGAGCCTATGAGACCGCTGTCATAACGGTCAATACCTTTCGGTAAGGAGACATCTTACTCACTGGGTGGCTTTCTGGTGGAAGAGGATCCTATTCGATCACTTTGATTCACTTCCTATGGACTATACATATTGCATTTCTTCACCTTATTGATGGTCACTTTTTTTTCATATGACCACATTTTATCTATTATCCATGTCACCTATGGTGTAATATGATCATCATCATTCTTTTCACTTCATTATTTCTTTATAGCGCTGTACCTTATATTTTACAACTTGAACATGTATGCCTTGTACACACGATTGGTTTCGGGAAAACCGAGGGGAAAACCGAGAACCTGCTCTGTAGCTTTTTCCCCCTACACACGACAGGGTTTTCCTGACAGGAAAACTGCCATGAGAGCTTTGGTCGGGAAACCCGGCCGTGTGTATGCTCCATCGCAGGCTTTCCCCATAGAAAAACTGACGGGAATCCCGGAAGGAAAAATTAGATGTTCTCTTTTTTCCCGCCGGGATTCCCGGTGGTTTTCCCGTCGGGAAAACTGTGATGGAGGATACACACGGCCGGGATTCCCAGCCAAAAGCTTTCATTTTTTTTATTTTTTTTATTTGGTGAATACACCTCCCATAGTGTACTATCCATGCAATTTTTTAATTTATAAAGTTGAATGTTTTTTAACTGCTATGTCACAAAGTAGAAAAAAAATTAAATAAAAAGTAGGCATCACTTAATGGCGTATTCTCTCAGCAGTCACCGCTGTCTTCTTCACAGAGCCAACAGCTGGGGCAGGAAGGTGCTGAAGGTAGGGCAGAAGCTGCCTGAGGTAAACAAGCTAGTGATTGGTTGCTAGGATTAAGGGCGGTCCAAGCAACCAATTGCCAGCTTGCAGCTCTAGTCCTCCATTCAGACCTGCTGTGCCTCCCATCCTCCTGTCTATGTAAGATAGGGGAGATGAGGACATTAGTGTGAAGGGAGATAATGTGGGAGAGTGAGCTAAGAACAGTAATGTGGAAGGGGGGCGCCAAGTAATGTAATTTTAGGAGGGAGGGGCTGAGTAATAAGGGGGGGGGCTAAATACTCTATTGGGGGCTGAGGACTGCAACGGGAGGCTGAGGAAAGTAATGTGGGGGGCTAAGGACAGTAATGTGAGGGAAATTAATACTGTATTGGAGGGGCTAAGGACAATAATGTGGGGGGCTGAGGATAGCAATGGGGGGGCTGAGGACATTAATGTGGGGAAGCTGAATACAGTATTTAGGGGCTGAGGACAATATGGGGGAGTTGGGTACTGTAATGTCGCTGAACTGATCTTGTATGGTTAGTACACTGGCTCCAAACAGAGCTGTCAGTCAAAAAAAAACAGTGTACCGGGCTTTAGGCAGATAATAGACGGTGCAAATTTGCAAAATCCCCCCATCAGATTCAAACCGTCTATGGCCTGCCTAGGTTACAGTAAAACCTTGGTTAACAAATAACGCGGTTAACGAGCGTTTGGAAAAACAAGCAACATTTTTTTTTAAATCCTGACTCGGTTTGCGAATGTTGTCTGGCAATAGAAGCAGAATTCAAGCCAATGGGGTGTGCAGTACCGCATTTGGCCAGAGGTGCGGGGGAGCCGGCGACACTTAGAACGGTTCGGAAATACTCAGAATCACCCTTTCCGAGAGTTTCCGCGTTCAGCCGAGCTGTCTCTGAGTATTACCGAGGCTCTCCGGCACCCCCACCTCTGGCCACATGCAGTATTGCATGCCAGAGAATTCAATGCGGAACAAATTATCTTTGTTTCCATTGACTTCTATGGGGAAACTCGCTTTAATATGTGAGTGCTTTGGATTACAAGCAGTCCCCTGGAACGGATTATGCTTGTAATCCAAGATTCCATTGTATTTAGCTTACAACTGGACTTATTTAATCAGTGCCTGTGTTGTAACTAGAAAGGTCCCCCATCAAATAATGCCGGCCCGTACTGTGCAGGTGCATAACGGAGCCGCCAAAAGTTTCCGAACATGAAAAGCTATCGATCAGCTATACACGGCGCGTGCGCAATGAAGAAGACATTGTTTCACACGCTGTCGCATGCTCCCGATGCTCGTGCAACTCTGCAAGGGGCAGGTGTATTATTAATTAAACCCAGCAAGGGGCGGATGCCTACAAAAGAGGCTGTATTGTATCATGATGGGCAGAGCTCATTCGATGGAGGTGGATTTCTCAAAGGGGCGGTTGTATTATTAAGAAGCCTGTGTAGTTTATTGAGAAATCTACCCCCAATTTATCAGCTCAGCCCATCATTATTAAATAGGGCCTCTTCTGTAGGCATCCACCCCTCACACGCTTTAATCAACATTATATCCGCTCCTTGCAGAGTTACACGAGCTTTGTGAGCGTTCGGGAGCGAGTGGCACAAAGTAGTCTGCTGTGCGCAGGCGCCGTGTAGAGCTGTTCATGTTCGGAGGCTTTCGGCGGCTCCGTACTGCACAAGCGCTGCATAGTTCAGGGCATTATTCGACGGGGGACATTATTCGACGGGGGACCTTTCTCATCAGAACACCGGCAGCAATCATGTTCAAAGTATAATGATTCTTTACAGTCACCCATATTTTCGTTTTTGAAGTCCAGTCAGTGATTACTATTTGGTTTCTCCACCTTAAAAGTTGTTCTTTGCACAGCTTAGCTGTATCAGCCCATTACCGCCTACCTGTATGATCAAGCTCTTAAGTTGTGTAAAAATGGGTTTATCACTTCACACAATTTCTCTGTTAAGATTATAGATATCTTAGTTTAATACAAAATTAAATAATGTAAACATGGTAAGTCAAACATCAGTGAAACATTAACAGCAAGGACAACAGCAGCAACACATCCTACAAGGGTTTTTCTTTCTGTATTTAACAGCCAATTTGAACTTCTCGGTGGTCTTTTGGACATAGTCTTCTGTATTTTTTGTGGCCATTTCAATATTGTTCAAGAGTTCCCCTTGTTCCTCCACTAAGATATAAATTTGGAGAAAGAGGTCCCTTAGGTCCTTCATTTGATGTTCTAGGCTAACCAGCTCCTTGTGTCTTTGCTCAATTTCATTTAATTGTCCTTTAGTGATATTTGCTTCGGTGAGAAGGTTCTCGTTGAAGACGTCCCATTTGCCTTGCTCCACCATTTTGTTCACTTCCTCCTCGCTCACTTCCCTCCCAGCTACCTCCAGTTGTCTTATGATAAAAGTTTTACATTTTCCTTGCTTTTTAGCAATTGTATCATTGTAGTGAAACATTGCTGTTTGAAAACTTCTAAACAGCGCAGCATGGTGGGTCTTCAGAATCCGGGCAACACTGGAGGACTGGCCAAAGTCAGTTTCTGCTTTTTTCACCTGTAGTAATAAAGTGTCCAGGCGCTTCTTAATGTGTTCCGCTTGGACTTTGATGTCCTTTGTAATATTGCTCTCCTTCTTCAGAACACTGAATCTTCTCATGGAGGAGACCAGGACCTGCTGCTGCTTGTCAAATTTGACCACATTCTGGGAAAGCTCATTAATGTCATTTTGGAGTTTTTTAATGTCATGTAAGTAGCCCTCGATGACAGGCTCCCGTTCAAAGATGACAGCTTGCTGATGTAGGTCTGTAGGTTCTTCTCTGGAATTCTCCATTTCCTGGGACGCCTCAAGGTCTTTTGCCCTTTGCATTAGCTCCTGAAGACGATCCTTCATTTTGACTGTGATGTGGTGAAGCAATTGTCTATCTAGATATCCTCCAAAGCCTAGAAATTAGAAAAGAAAAAAAAAGTTTTAAAAATGTGCTTGCAAGAGGAGATACTCATGTAATTTGAATCCCTGCTGGTTACAGAATAGTAGAATATTTTAGAGGAAGCAGTGTTGCCAACCTACCAGATTGAAATTTATTGACAGCACACACAAAATCTACTGGCACAGCCAAGTTTTTACTCCAAAAGTTACAAAATTATAGTTTTAAGTGCAAATTTCAGTATTTAGTACAATTTGATTTAAGGTAGATAGCAAGCCAAAAAGTAAGTAGCGCAGGAACAGGAGTCAGGAGGGTGAGAAATTACAATGGGCGACACACACACATGAAATTAACTCTCAGGCCTCGTACACATGACCGAGAATCTTGTCGTAAAAGAAACGTCGTTTTCCTCAACAAGGTTCTTGTCAGGCTTGACGAGAATCTTGTCAAGCTTTCCTTGTATACACACTGTCAAGACAAAATCTCGTCGTTCTCAAACGCGGTGACGTACAACACGTACGACAGCACTATAAAGGGGAAGTTCGATTCCACTGGCGCCACCCTTGGGGCTGCTTTTGCTAATCTCATGTTACTGCGTGTTAAGGAAAAGTTTGGTGAGAGACGATTCGCTCTTTTCAGTCTGTTACAGCGTGACAAATGTGCTATCTCCATTACGAATGCTAATTGTACCAAAGGTGCGCTCCCGTCTCATACTTTATTCTGAGCATGCGTGGGTTTCTAAGCATACACACAAACGTGTTTCTCGTCGTAAACCAGCCTGATGAGAAACACGACAAGGAAATTGAGACTCCCGACGAGAAAAAAGAAAGCATGTTCTCTTTTTTTTCTCGTCGAGATCCACGACAGTTTTGCTCGACGTTAAACAGACACACGTTTTTCTCAGCAAAAAAACTTTGCCGTCAGTTTTCTTGATGGTTTTTGCCGAGAAAACCGGTCGTGTATATGAGACTTCACAGAGACACCGACAGCAGACTGAGTGACTTCAGATTTAGTAAATCTTCCCCGGTTGTATTTAAAGAAGCCCCTTCAACCCCTGATCTATTGATATTCACCTTTTTTAGTTATTTCCCTACTGCTCCTTCACTTATCACAGCCATCAACAAAAGACATGGTGTTGGCTGATGTCGGAGTCTAGAGAAACCAGTCCTTTCACCCCCTCTGTCATGTGATATTGATCAGACTAATGCTTTGCTTCTAGACCTGAGAACTGAATAGTAGAATGAGGTCACATGCCCCCAATACCACTCCCTAGAAATACTTTCCTAGGGAGTGGGATGAAAAAAAGGCAGTGTAAAATAGAAATGGAAAACTTGCTCACATGTTTATAAAATCTTAATTTTTTTTTTTCATTTTGTGAATAGTACAATATCAAGAAATATCCACAACTCATATCTCAATTGCTCTTGCAGTTTTCAGTACAAATACAAAATTACCAAATAGATCTAGACACATAATTATATGTGCTTACAAATAATAATAATAATAATAAAATAAAACAATTCCACATTTGTAAATAGGCAGCACACTAAAAACCTACAGTTCACTACTTTAGTCTGAAAAGAGAAGTTCAGGGTTTAAAAAAAAATAACAAAAAATATTTATATTCACCTAAGTGGATGCAGCATCAGATCGATGCTGCATCTATCCCCTGCTGGCTCTGCAGTGAGAACTGAGTAATCAAACAGCACTAATCGCTCAGGTCTCCCCCTCCACCGCTGAGTCAGGTGCCAATCCAGGCTTCTGAGCAGATACCTTTGAAAAAAAATCTAATTTCGTAGCCTGGACCTACCGCTTGAACTGTCAAACAGTATATGTTCATGTAATAAATTATCTCAACCAATCACCACATAGGCATTACATATATGGTGCAGTCCACGTGACCAAACTATGCATAAACAAAAGGATAGCCTACCAAAAGAAGTCACTTCAGTGGCACACCATGGTTGAATAAAAATATTTTATTATAGAAAAATGCACCATCAATATCATCTTTTTTTTGCTTTTTTTTTTTTGCTGTTTTGTGATATTGATGGTGCATTTTTCTATAATAAAATATTTTTATTGAACCGTTGTATGCCACTGAAGTGGTCTTCTTGGTAGGCTGTCCTCCTTTTATTTCTAAACAGATACCGACCATATGGTCAGGATCTTTTCAGAGCCTTGACTGGCTCTGTGATGTCAGCTGACAGCAGTCTTCAGCCCGCTGTCATCTGAAAATGGATCACAGGAGTGCTGAATGAACTACACTCCTGTGATCCATAGGAATAATATGGCCAAAAAGGCTTTGGCCATACATCTCCTTTAAACCTAAAGGCTGACTCTAAAGCCTCATACACACGATCGGACTTCCAACTGACTTTTCTGTTAATTTTGCTTCGAAGGGCATTGTCCGTGAACTTGGTGTAGCAGGTATTGCCCTTCTAATGTAAAAGACTACTATTGCTGATCATATAGGATCTCAACTCCCTTTGGTCGCCGAGTTGGGTTACAGCCACCTGTTGTTTACATTTTGTTCTGGTACCACAGTGAATGTTGGGGGATTGAGTTCAGAAGGAGAAGACACTCCATTTGCCCTGGCCTGTAATGAACTGCATTACCCAGAGAGCAGCTGTGCAACACCAAGATGCTTTGCCTTCTGCACCACCTGCAGAGAGAGTTAATTTAAGGGAGAGGACGTGTTTGGCGCGCTTTCTTGGGACTGCCTCGTCAACCCAGGAGGACACTGCCAGGAGTATCTCCACGGGCAGTAGGCCGCAGTTGAGGCCTGCATACGCCCAGGCGGAGCGGCTTTAAGGCGGAGAGATGGAGCCTCTACCGGAGCCATCGGACGAGATCCCAGTACGACCTGTCTGAGGACCGGAGTCTGCTGATTGACTGGACAGTGTGCCGAAGAGGGACAAGGCCTGGGCCAGTTGGGTAAGACGGGCACTTGCCTGAAAGTACTGTTTGTTTGCAGAAGGGCGAATCGCTGACATCCATTTTTATGGTTTGACTATCCAGGAAACTTTATCAGTTTACTAGTACCTTACTGGATTACAAGTTGTTCTTAGCGCGCCATCACATACCAACTTACAAGTGCACAAACTGTTAGAAGGAGACTGTATTGAAGTTTGGCCTGGGACGCCAGGCCATCCTAACTAGTTATAACATCCAAAGGTTATTTGTTTAGAGTTGCATATTCACTATATTCATTGCATTGCTCGTTGACCAAGTAATTCATTCTACTCAATCCGTCCTACTTAATCCGTCATACTTAATCAGTTCTACTATTTTATATTGTGTTATAGAGAGGTGAGAGCTGGGTGAGGTTTGGTAAGAGAGCGTTTCAATGTACACGTTTTGTTGAAGGAAACCCCCTTGCTGTGTGCTCACACAGGTCTATTTGACGCTGCAGCCTAGCTTTTGCCTGAACTTTAATGTTGTCATTGATACTGCAGGGATCTGCAAATAGAGTGTCACTGTTTTACTCACATTCTTTTGTTCTCTTTTAAGTAAAGCATTTATTTGGTTATCTTAAAGTCTGTGTGCAGCCTTTTTTATACTGCAAGAACCAATGCTAAAGAACAATAGCAGAAGTTGCCCAAATAGTGGCGGTAAAGAGCAGAAAAACCACGTAGTGTGTCAATTACGTCACTACGTTCATGTTTGTATGTGTATGCATACCAACCAAGTTCACGAACGCCCTTCGGAGCAAAAATCCACGGAAAAGTCAGTTGGAAGTCCGATCGTGTGTATGAGGCTTTAGAGAGACATTAGGAGCCGCCATTGCTAACTTGTTGTTTTTGAAGATAAAGGTTCAAGAACTGTCATCCTGATTTTGGTAAACTTCCTAAATGACTCACTAACTTGGACCAAGCATTCAGCCAGTACATTCTGTGTTGAACTCTGAACAAACTGTCTATGAGCATTGACACTTGTGTTCACCAGGCTGCAGGAAAATCTTGTGAACACACAATTGGGTTCAACCCTTCCCATTCCACTCAAATTCATAAAAAAAACAGCAACACAATTACTTATCCTGCTACTAAGTTTGTAATTTCCCTGAAAAGTTCTTTAAAAGGTCATGTGAACTTCAGATAATGCTATGAAATGTCTGGGAGAAGCTCATTCCATGATTTAGCTCTTGACAGCAATGACTGAACTTATTCTTAGGGTTTTATTTTTATTTTTATAGTTACGGCTTAAGCCATAAAAAAACATAGTTTTTCCAGACAAGATTCAATGGACCCAGAAATGCAGGATCGTATATACGTGATCTTTTGCAGTGCGACCGCCTTGTAGCAGTAAATCTGCTATAGGGCGATCGGCAACTGGTTAGGATCATCAGCATTATGATAACTCACAGGCAGCAGGCACTCTATCATGCCTCTGGCTGGCTCTGTCACAGTGTGTCACATAACATGGCTGCTGGGTGCTGAGTTTGTTAACTTCTGACCAATATGAGAGACAGACAAAGTGCAATGTAGTGTATTCACAGACACTCCCAAAGCACACCTGTGTTGAAGCCTTGAAGGCACTGGCAGCCCCACGATCAGCCTCTCAAGTCTTACTCTTCGGGCCCAGGCTACTACTGGGTGGGGAACAGAGGAAGATCACTCCGACAGGAAAGGCAAGGCGATAGGCAGGCAGGTGGCTGGCCCGGACTTGAGCCAAGGCAGAAGAACATGCAAGCAAAGCTAAATGAGCATGCACCCGAAACTGTAGAAATATTCCCTCCGTTCCGACTAGCACATGATCATCAGAAAGGGGCACAGATAATGTAAAAAATACACAACCCTAAGCTAGAAGGAGCGGCGGAGCAGGGGGGTGTAATTCAGATTTTTTTAAATTCTGCACTGACTGTCTTTGAAATTGCCCCAGCCCCTGTTCAAATCTGGTCACCCTAACTTACATATTACTTCTACAGTGACCACCAATGCAAGGGTGTACTACAATGTGACCACTAGTGTAAGGGGCTACTTATCCACGACTGCAAATTTAAGGGGTACATCTACACTGACCACCAAGCGCACATCGTAGGAGGTATCTCTCGATAGGAGATACCATTTCACAAGCACAATTGAAACCTATACAAACAGCCGGGGGAGATCATAGTCAGGGCCGTTTGAAGGAATTTGGGGGCCCCAAGCAAAATGGGAGCCCCCAAGCACCCCCTCCCCCCGCACACAAAGCCTACGTTAGCGCTACACTCATTTTTTATACCCATGTTCTTACTCCTCCCCTCCTCCCTAGTCCCTATGTTTTTCTATTCTCACCTCCCCTTCTTCCCTGTAGGCTGACGCTGTAGCGTGGCCAAGCTCCTCTTCCTCCTGTCAGTCTAGTGTTCTATCATTATGGGTCCCCAGTCCCCTATCAGATAGTGCCCGGGCCAGGACAGGTATAGCGTGGTACTGGAGATTGTTTCCTGTGTTCCTGGCCGTACTGAAAGGAAGTGAGCACTCAGTGTGCACTTCCTGTCAGTCCGTCTGGGAACAGGAAACTGAATCTCCTGTACCACGCACGTTACCCGGCCGGACTGACAGGACTTGAGGAGGAAGGAAAAGGGAGCTCGGCCACGCTACAGCCTGGGAAGGGGAAGTTGGGGGCCCCAGGCCAGCTCGGGGCCCAAAGCAATTGTTTGTTTTGCCTGTCCTGTAGCGATGGGCCTGATCATAGTTCTCATACTGTGCCTTGCCATTAGCCGCCCTCCAGCAGCAGCGATGAACAATCTGAGAACTACGGTCTTCCCCCGCTGTTTGTATAGGTTTCAATTGTGACTTTGAAATGGTATCTCCCATCGAGAGATACTGTACCTCCTATGATATGTGCCATGGTTATGTCAGTCCAGCTGATCAGAAACCCGGCTGGAGTGCGGCTCAGTCCTGCGCACTAATCGTTGGGGGGCCCTTTTCGACAGAACACCGGATCTTCAGAGTGCATGCACCAGTGATGTCACTGGCTGCATTTTGAGTACATATCTCCTAAGCGGCGCATGTTTAGGAGATATTCAGTTTACCTACAGGTAAACCTTATTATAGGCTTAACTATATAGAAAAATTACCAGGCAGTGTTTTCTACCACTTAACCGCTACCTGTCCGCCGCACGAATATATAGGTCGACACAATGGCACTCTTGGGCAGAAGGACGTATATATATACACCCCCTTTAAGAAAACGCCATTGTGCACCCGACCGCGGGTCCCGCGTACTCGATCGCTGTGGGGATGCGGAGAGATAGAGCGGGGAGATGCTAATGTAAACAAGCATCTCCCGCTCTGCCTAGTGAAAATGACACTGATCTCCACTCCGTGTAATCAGAGAGGAGATCAGTGTCATGTCACACACAGCCCATCCCCCCTACAGTAAGAAACATTCACTAGGGCACACTTAACCCCTACAGTGCCACCTAGTGGTTAACCCATTCACTGTAATTTTCACAGTAATCAGTGCATTTTTATAGCACTGATTGCTGTAAAAATGGTCCCAAAAATGTATCAAAAGTGTCCGCCATAATGTTGCAGTCATGATAAAAAATTTCTGATCACTGCCATTACTACTAAAAAAAAAAATATTAATAAAAATGCCATAAAACTACCCCCTATTTAGCAGACGCTATAACTTTTGCACAAACCAAACAATAAATGCTTCTTGTGATTTTTTTTCCAAAAATATGTAGAAGAATATGTATAAACTGAGGAAAAAAAATTAAATGTTACATATTTTTGGGGGATATTTATTATAGCAAAATGTAAAAAATATTGCACTTTTTTCTAAATTGTTGCTATATTTTTTTTTAGAGCGCAAAAAATAAAAAACACAGAGGTGACCAAATACCACCAAAAGAAAGCTCTATTTGTGGGGAAAAAAGGATGTAAATTGTGTTTGGAACCCACGTTGCAAGACCGCGCAATTGTTAAATAGGCGCAGTGTCGAATCGCAAAATGACCTCCGGTATTTAAGCTGACAATTGGTCCGGGGCTTAAGTGGTTAATAAAGAAGTGCATTCTGAATTATAACAGCATTTTCTCCACTCTATCTAATCAGCATTCAACCAATGATCACACTCTCCCTAATGTGGAGATATGTTTTAGGAATAACACACTCCCTACTGTCAGCCGTCTGCTGATTTTTCAAGATTCTTTATTTTTGGATAGGGTGGATAAAGAACGATCATCTTTTCCATTCGCATTCAGAATGGGTTAATTGTTATACAAGGAAGCACAAAGGTGGAGCTGCTCCCTACAGACATAAAGTGCAGATTAGCATACATACACAAAACACTGAGAGGGACAAGGGAGGATGAGATAAGGACAAGGCTGTGGTTTCAGCTATGTGAAAGTCACACGAGCCAGGTTTCTATGCAAACACCTGATTATCACAGATGCTTATTTCTGTACATGACGTAGAGTCTACTATCGCTTCTACAAGTGGAGCAATCTACATACTGTATTATATAATATATGTCACAAGGAGAGTCATCATGCGGTGACACACCCGGTAACTGGGAGTGAAAACAGCGACAGCCAACAACCTCGCTCTAATCAGTTCATATATTGCAAGAGGCAGTTAATATCCTTTTCTGGCTTATTAGGGTCTGGCAAATATTCCAGTGCCATCCCACCACAAGTGCTGGTTCATACAACCAAAGTGCGGCGCAGTGCAACACAATCCACCGCCCTGCACCACGCTACAGCCAATTAAACCGAGATGTTACCGCCGCAATCAGCACATCGCACTGCTTTTATCCTACCACAGCTGGTGTAAACTGGCCCTAAGACTTCTATTATTATTATATTATGTTTGTTGTTAGGTTACTTTACATGATATTATGATGTTCTATTAGATCATATATAAACATACAACACTCTGGGACCTGGAGGCTCCATTATTGAGACATAAATAATTTTACGCAATGTTTCTCTGGTTGTTTGGAATGCAATCATTAAAAAAATAAAAAAATGAGTGTTTAATAGTACTATATGTAGTACCCTCTACTTTAGGTAGGTGCTAGATGTAGTTTTTTTTTTGTAAGCACAGGTAAATTTATTCAGGTCTAGCTGTGAGCTAGGCCTGTTTGTTTTGATCTGTGGGGCTGGGAGTGGCTTAGAATAGAAAAATATTGTAACACCAGGCCTAGTGTCACAGCTCAGCGCCTCAGTGCAGAGTAACTTCTGTATATAAACCAATTAAAGGAGTTCTCCAAGCTAAAACTTTTAACCCCCGCTGTGCCCGGGCTGTAAAACTATACAAAATAAACTTTCACTTACCTGCCTACGATCTCCCGTTATTCCGGTATCGCCGCCCGTGTACCGGTCCCTGTCAGCTTCCTCTTCCTGCGGGTCGGTGACTCATCCTGCGCTCAGCCTATCAGCGGCCGCGGCGGGACATTGCTGCTGCCGCTGATAGGCTGAGCGCAGGATGAGTCACCGACCCGCAGGAAGAGGAAGCTGACAGGGACCCGTGCACGGGCGGCGATACCGGAATAACGGGAGATCGTAGGCAGGTAAGTGAAAGTTTATTTTGTATAGTTTTACAGCCCGGGCACAGCGGGGGTTAAAAGTTTTAGCTTAGAGAACTCCTTTAATAGTATGTACAGTAACTAGTTGGTTATGAAGCAAAATTTAAATTTAAATTTTCAGATCTAGATTCCTATTGCGACAAAGGAAAACAGATTAGCAGCTATTTAAAATCTAACAGTCAAATGGCAGCTAGATGAATACATAAATGGAGACCATATAAAGAACAAAAAAAGTTCAAAATGATAAACAGCGCTGAAATATTGGTTTGAATGTCCAACTTCATATACGCATTCGTGTGATGGCGGATAAACTCATCAATAAGTGAAGATAGATTGTGGAGGATCCTACACCTCTTCCCAGAAAACAGGAACACCACAAGTGGGGCACACTCCCCTTCGGGGTACACACTCACCAGAGGGTTTAATAATCAAGGCCACAACAGGTATCTTTCACTCGATCTTCCGTCTCTATAGCTGGGACCAGTGGGTTAATGTTCCACATAAAACAGATAAAGCACAAAAAGACTCCAAATAGTGCAATCTCGTTTAATAAATGTGAATAAAACCCTTCATAAATTATACTGTCCCCGCTCCAAATGCACATACCAAACAGTAGTTTAAACACAGGCAAAAAGTAGTGATCACAGCAGTGTCTTCCTACCGGTTCCGATTCCCCAGGAGATGGTGTTTGAGCACAACGTGCAAATCTCCTTCCTGGATGAACCACCCGTGGAATGCACGCGTCACTTCCGGGTCGCCGTAAAGTCCCGCTCTGACCGGTTTCGTCCAATGACTTCAACAGAGGGCCTTCTCCAGGAAGGAGATTTGCACGCTGTGCTCAAACACCATCTCCTGGGGAATCGGAACCGGTAGAAAGACATTGCTGCGATCACTACTTTTTGCCTGTGTTTAAACTACTGTTTGGTACGTGCATTTGGAGCGGGGACAGTATAATTTATGAAGGGTTTTATTCACATTTATTAAACGAGATTGCACTATTTGGAGTCTTTTTGTGCTTTATCTGTTTTATGTGGAACATTAACCCACTGGTCCCAGCTATAGAGATGGAAGATCGAGTGAAAGATACCTGTTGTGGCCTTGATTATTAAGGTGACCAGATTTTTAAAATGAAATCCGGGGACATTTTTTTTTTTACTAGTAATGGCAGCAATCAGCGACTCTCTGCTCGTCGCCACCCGCCTCACAGCCTTATGCCGCGTACACACGATCACTTTTCGGCATGAAAAAAAACTACGTTTTTAAAACTTAAAATGATGGTGTGTGGGCTTCACATCGTTTTTCATGTTCTGAAAAACGACAAAAAAAAATTCGAGCATGCTGCCTTTTTTAACATAGTTTTAAAAAAAATCGTTTTTGGGGTTGTAAAAAATGATCGTGTGTGGGCTAAAACGACGGTAAAAACAAAGTTTTAAACCCACGCATGCTCAGAAGCAAGTTATGAGACGGGAGCTTGAATGAAACTTCCCCTTTAGAGTGCCGTTGTACGTGTTGTACGTCACTGTGCTTTGCTCATCATTTTTAAAAAACAATGGTGTGTGGGCAACATCGTTCTTAATGATGAAGTTGGAAAAACTTTGTTTTTTCTACATGCTGAAAACAACGTTTTTTTTCATGCCAAAAAATGATCGAGTGTACGCAGCATAACTCTCTGGACCCTGGCTACTGCTGATTGGAGTGCGGAAGAAGATCACTCCGGTACGGAAGGCAAGGCAGAAGAACATGCGAGTGGAGTCGAATGGGCATGCACCCGAAACGGAAGAAATATTCCCTCATCTTCAACCAGCACATGATCCTCAGAAAGGGGCACAGATAATGGAAAAATACACCCCCCTAAGCTAGTAGGCGTGGCAGAGCGCGGGTGTGTAACTCACAATCCAGGGACAAAACTGGGGACAGAGTTGGTCCGGGGACAGTGTCCTCAATCCGGGGACTGTCCCCTGAAACCGGGGATGTCTGGTCACCCTATATTAGACCCTCTGGTGAGTGTGTACCCCGAAGGGGAGTGTGCCCCACTTGTGGTGATCCTGTTTTCTGGGAAGAGGTGTAGGATCCTCCACAGTCTATCTTCACTTATTGATGAGTAAATCCGCCATCACACGAATGCGTATATGAAGTTGGACATTCAAACCAATATTTCAGCCCTGTTTATCATTTTGAACTTTTTTTGTTCTTTATATGGTCTCCATTTAAGTGGCTTAGAATAGCAGCAGGTGACTCACATGCAGCATCACTTCTCTGTCACCTTCCTCTGGCTTCTAGAGGTTTTTTTCTAAGGGAGGTGGGGAAGAGTAGTGGAGTGGCATGAGGTGTCTCAGGGAGCCCTGACCAGTCCCCAACTAGGACTGGGGGCAGGCCTCCTTGATATACCCAGGATTAGCCTTGCTGGGGAGGAGTTCTACGGATGGAAGAACTGAGAGATGGAGTGTTAGACTGTCGAGGCCGTGGAGGGAGCCCCCCAGCCTGGGGAGGATGGTGACTTCGGGCCAGGGGATTGGAGCTGTGAAGGAACCCCACATAACCCAAAGGGTGTCCTGAACAGGAGCCGGAGAGGACAGCGGGGAACACTGCCAGGCAAGTCTTCAGGAGGGATCCACCAGGTGTCAGTGAGTGACAGGCACAGTCGGGAGAGCTGGAAGAGGCATGCCAGGAGTGGATGAGTGGATGTAGAGCCAATGGGAGAGACTGTGATGTTACTGGTATTGAAGTTGGGTGGCTGCAGCCAGGAGGGCTGTCAGGGTCTGCACAGGACTGACTTGGCTCAGTAGTATACCTTAATACAGATACAGTAGCAGTAAAAGACTTTGTTTCACCATTGGTTGCTACACCAGAGGGGCCCGCGGTCCCTACCAGCAAATATTGATTTCTTGGGTGTGGCTGGATTAGATTTGGGCCCGCCATGTGCTAGCTGTGCCAGGAACCAAGTATTGTACAGGAGAGAGAGAGAAACAGTCTACAAATAAGCGTTGTGCTGGAGGAGACTGGAGCTCTAGAAGATGTAAATGGAGGTTCCAATCGTTCATCATATTGATTTCTTCTATTGATTCTGGGCATCCCATAATTCCCTTACCCCATCCAAGTTTAACTCCTCAATAAAATAACAAAAACAAAGCTAATGGACTGTTGATTGTCTTGGATTGTCCAGGAGTGAATGCCAGCTTGGACAGGGTGAGGCCGCATACATACGACCAGTTTTCGGTCGTGTGTACGTTCTTCATCGAGGAAACTGTCGAGAAACTCAACGAGCAAAAAAGAGAGCAAGTTCTCTTTTTCCTCGACGGGAGTCCAAATTGGCTCATCGTGTTCCTCGTCTGGCTACTTTTCGACGAGAAACTCGAGCGTGTGTATGCTAATAAACCTGTGCACCCTCAGTAAAAGTAGTATTTGTAATGGAAATAGCACATTTGTCACAGACTGAAAAGTGCAAATGTCTCTTACCAAATTTTAACACGCAGTAACATGAGATTAGCAAAAGAAGCCCCTGCCGTTGTATGTGTTATAGTCACCGCGTTTGAGAACGAGGAGATTTGGTCTTTAACGTGTGTGTACGCAAAGCAAACTTGTCAAGTTCCTTGACAAGCCTAACAAGGAACTCGACGGGGAAAACGATGTGTATCGCCCGACGAGTTCCTCGGTTGTGTGTACGAGGCCTGACAGGTGGAACTACTACTTTCTGCAGCCCCTATGGAGGTACCACTACATGTATAAATGGACATTTATATTATCAGATGCGCAGTGTACATGGTGCTTTTTTTTTACTCTACAAGGACATGGGTTGCATTTTTGGATAGTTGCCTGCTAAACTTCACCAGGCATCAAGCATCAGCTGGCTTTATTTAGTAATAAGCCAGTGTGCTTTACTAAAAACATTCCATCTTGGGGCACTTCTCCGGGGTCCTGAGTTCCACAGATATGAGAACACTTCACCTTGGTTCACACTAACAGAGGGATAGAAATCATGCAAGTTCAGCTGAACTCGCAAGATTTCATGCCGCATGTCAGTCCGGCTTCGGGATAGATTTCAGAGACATCTGTGAGGGTTGCTGCACAGATGTCTATACAAAGCGCACCCCAAAGTCACCAAAAGTAGTACAGAAACTACTTTTGGAAATTACATGCCAAATTGTATCAATGTGAACTTAGGCTTCAACTTCAAATCTTAAAGCAATCCTGTACTTTTTTTTAGCTTGTGGCAGATTAGGTAAGCAGAACTTTGTTTTTTATTGCTGTCTGTCCTCATTGGGGGGATCCCCCCTCATTTTCTGTTTTGGTGACACCAGAACAAGAAATGAGACAGTGAGGTAAGAGCAGACCTTACAAGGGAAATTAAAACTTACCTTGTCCTCTGAGGCGTCCTGGAGGCATGATAACCAGCCCATTGCTAAAATGCATTTTTGTGGGACTTTGAGTGTCCAGCTCTACCATGCCTCCTGGATGCCTTATAAGTTAGGGAGATTTCTTTTGGTGGAGGGTAATAGCTTGCTTACAGACAGTGCCAGGACAAGCTCATCCAGCACCCAGGGCAAAGGTACCAAACTACGCTCCCCTCCTCTGTTCGTGAGGTGCAAGCTTAGGGGATCCTATGCTCAACAGTCATCAGCTTGTCAAAATGACTTCTGCTGTCACTATTCCTGTCAGTCTTGTAACAGAAGGAAGGTACCCTCACCCCTACACTAAACCATTGCGCCCAGGGCAACCATCTCTCGCTCCCCACCCCTTGTCTCGGCTCTGCTCACAACTACTCTTTACAGTTGTTTGTGTTGGGGGCAGGAGGCTGTAGAAATAGCAGACCTTCTGTTTGCCATGGAGGGTGCACTTTAACAGGACCTAAAGACAGGCAGAGCAATAAAAACCTGACCAAGGTTATACAGTATCATTTCGCCAGCCATCAAATTAGGTGCAATGCACACTGGGCTTTTGACTCTAGGGCGCAGGGCCACAACACTTAGTACAGGTGCACCGTCCAGCCCCATTGCCATTGGCCAGTCAAACTCTATGAGAGCCTGACAGCTGCTAAGGCTGAGCGGTGCACCTAGCAGTACTTCCTTTTGGGGCAGTGGATGCCCAGGGACAAATACCTGGAATGCAGGAAGTCTGTGTTCTGGACATTTGCCCTCAGCCTATACTGTCTCCACATAAGTACTACTGAGTGCATCGCATTTGCTTATAATGCTCCCATAAGGGAGATATTCCATCACTTCCTATTCATCTGGACAGTAAAGCCAGCCATATATGCTTAGAATCTCAGCAGTGTTCTGCAGGGGCCGTCCGAGATTTAAACCATCTATAGGCAGGCTGAATGTACCCAAGTCAATCCACCGATCAACTTGGGTACAATCAGCATATTGGATTTTTGGCTCCCGGCAGGGGGGGGGGGGGAATCCGCGCAGCCGGAAGCACATAGGAGAACACAAAAGCTTAACAGGAGGAGTTCAGTGTTGATGGGGGAATAAAGTGATTTACTTTCCTGCAACCTGTGATTGCAGGAAAGAAAATCCCATCATCTATGGCCTGCCTAAGTGAGAGTTCTCCCTCTAAGAATAGGCTCATTCTTGAGATTTTTAAAGCATTTTTTAAGCATGTGTTTTGTTTTAGCCAATGGAAACCTAGTTACTGGAAGAAGGGGCAAGAATATTGTACTAAAAATGCACATACATTTTAAGGCATTTTCAGGACTCAAAAGTCCTGAACTCTGTCCAAAAGAAGCTCATGGTGCAAACCGGCACCATAGGGTATTGAGCATTGATACCATTCTGGAAATAGCTCTCAGGTGTGAACCTAGGCTAAGGACTCGTACACACGACTGAGAAACTCGACAGAATCCATCAAGAAACTTGGTGGGAGAGCTTTTTTTCCTGAGAAAAAAGGTTGTGTGTATGCTTTTCATCGAGAAAACATCGACGGGAGTCTCATCTTCTTTGTCGTGTTCCTCGTCGGGCTGGTTTTCGACGAGAAACACGTTGGTGTGTATGCTTGGAAACCTGCGCACATTTGTCAGCTGTAACAGACTGAAAAGTGCAAATGTCTCTTTTTACCCAACACGCAGTAACATGAAATTAGCAAAAGCAGCCCCAAGGGTTGTGCCAGTGGAATTGAACTTCCCCTGCCTTCATTCGTGTTGTACGTCACCGCGTTTGAGAACGAGGAGATTTGGTCTTGACTGTGTGTACGCAAAGACAGCTTGTCAAGTTTCTCGACAAGCCTAACAAGGAACTCGTCGAGGAAAACAATGTGTCTTTTACAACGAGTTCCTTGGTCGTGTGTACGAGGCCTATCAGTGGAACATACATTGATAAAAAAAACTTTGACAAAAACTAAACAAAATGTTGCGCTTTTAGCTAACCTTTGAATTTCTCTAGCCCATGCAAAGTACAGATCTATCAAAAGAACATATTCAGCGGGGTATTTCCAACAAGACAATAGTGTGGAGTAAATCACACAGGCAGGATACAAGATCTTAAGTGGTCAGCACTCTTACCTTGAAGCTCGGGGCTCCAGACTTCTTATGCATGGAATTTTTATGTTCTTCCTCTGTTTGTGTGGATATCCTTCGGAGGACTCTGGTTTCCCTAATCCAAATATACAAATAGCACGTATAAGTGTGGTAAAGACATTAGATTGTGAGGTCCTTTGGGGAAAAAGTTCTGTGCATTCTGTACAGTTTTCAAACAAAAAAAACCTTCTACTCCCCACCGGGATCCAATTGAACTCCGCGAAGAGCAGGGATATCCTCTGCAAGCCTCATCTAGGTAGCTTGTTCTCTGTTTTGGGTCTGTTTTGTTGCTTCTTTCACTGTGGGATATACAGCACGTTCATATTTGTGCAAGGATGTTTATTTCACCTTTTGTTACATATACCATCCTTTTTGGTTGGATTTTGTTTCACTGGATACATATTTTACACCCATTGAATAATCGATTTTGATTGGATTGTTAAAGCGGAAGTAAACCCATCGATTTAACAGTTTAAAAAAACTGTTACATTCCCGGCATGCCGGGAATGCTAACTGCACATTGGCTGTGCTCTCAACCAAATTGTCAAACCATCCAATGGCTGGTGTCATAACTGATCACATGTGCAGTTGAAGATTAAACAGAGGCAAGGATGGTAGCTTCCTTGGCTGAAAACGATAGGAGGGTTTACTTCCACTTTAAATGTCATTTTCTTGTAGAGGATTGTTTCACCATATACATTTATATACTATTAGTGACGGTTCACACAGGGGCAACCCGACTTCCAAGTGATTTGGAGGCGACTTCAGCACCACTTCAGAGCAACGTACAACGCAACTTAAATTTGCCTGCAGGACAGGCAACTTTGGTAGTAGCCAATCACAGAATAATCAGCTCTGTGGGAGGGCAGAAGGGGTTTACCTGGGTAAACTACAGTGGAACCTCGGATTATGACCATAATCCATTGCAGGAGAAAGCCCGTAATCCAATGTACTCGCATAGCAAAGCGAGTTTCCCCACTGAAGTCAATGGAAACTAAAAAAAATTGTTCTGCATCTAACTTCAGTCGCATGCAATACTGCATGTGGCCAGAGGTGGGGGGGCACCGGAAAGCGTTGTAAACTTCTGGGAAGGCCGGAGGACACCTCAGCTGACCTCAGCAAACCTCGGAAAGACTACGTTCCCGAGGTTTGCCTAGGTTAGCCGAGCTGTCCTTGGACCTTTCCGTGCATTTACGAATGGCGTCGATCAGCGGTGCCCCCCCACCTCAGGCCAAACGCGGTACTGCACACTGCTTTGGCCTGAACCCTGCTCGTTTTGCGAGACAACACTCATAAACCGAGTTTTTTTTTAATCCAGTGCTCGTATTGCGAAACGCTCGTTAACTGCGTTATTCACAATCCGAGGTGCCACTGTATTTTCTTTTTCCTGTAAAGTCTCTTCAATATAGATGAAGATCTGACTTGAAGGCAACTTCCATTGAAATCTATGGCTACAAGTTGTCTAGGCATCACCTTGAAGTAGTACAGGAACCTTTTCTGAAGTCGGAGCGACTCCAGTAGTGTACATTAAGACGGCTCTCATTTACTTCAATGGCATTTCTTATGTCCAGCGACTTGAAGACTTACAAGTCGGATCCCAAGTTGCAGTATTGTGAACCGGCACTTGGGCACCTTGCTGGCGCTGTTTTGTTTGTAGGATTTGTTTGTTTACTGTTTATCCTAGGCGCGACTGTTTTTTTATTTTTTATTGGGTCTTTTCGAACCCTACAGATGTGAGTACACACTCTATAATATCTCAGATCATGCACACAAATGATTGGGCCATACCTTATCCAGATCAGTGGATTTATGTGACTAGTACATGTAGGTGTTCTGGTCAGCGGTGGACAGGAAGCCTGTACAAATCATTGACAGGCTGTCGCTATCTGCGACCATTCGCATACAATGGAGAGATTATCTGCTATTAGGGACAGCTGTGTGCCCCTGGACATGGGCTTTATACATCCAGGGGCGCACCTTATCCCTAACCACAGGTGTTCACTTCATGTGCGTTTACAGTGTCATCCTGTCATTGATTTGTACAGGCTTCGTGATTATTACCACTTTATCAAAAACAGCAAGCCATACCCGGCGCAGAAATACACTGATCTTGGCAGTGCATGGCCCTAGCTGGCCCTGTGCATGAGCCTATACATTGCATTTTTTCTATAACTAATACATTTAGGGTGTGATCTCCCCTGGAATTTTATCATCTTTTTGTTTTTTTTCTCATGAACTTTTTGGAGCTCATTCTGTAAAGTTGTCTCTAAATAAATACGGGAAAGGGAAATAAGCAACCAATCAGATTTCAGTTGACAAATTAGTAGAGCAAGTTCAGCAGGGCCGTCTTTAAGGCAGGGCAAAAGGGGATGCTGCCCTGGGCCCTGTCATTGTTGTGGGGCACAAAGCAGGTGCCTCATACTTGCCAACTATCCCAGTTTAAATTCCCTTGTCCCTTGAAGTTTTAGGCGGGGTTCACACCTATGCGAATTGGTTGCGGCTTAAACCGCATCTAATACGCAGAACATTTTTAAATACATTGTTTTCAATGAGGCTGGTTCACATATGTGCGATGCATTCGCACTGCGCATTGCCTGAAATCCGTATGCATTGTGGAGGCCTTGCGGTGCGGTTTAGGTGCGAATTCAGTCCCATTATCTTCTATGGGTACGCAGCTGATTCGCAGATGTGTTCAGTTCTCTTCAGGAATTTCTCTCATTCAGCTCAATACACTTCTCCCCCACTCTCCTCTCACTCAGAACTTCCCCCAGGTCTCCAAATCCGCAGCTAAAACGCAATGGATCTGCTGAACACTTCTCTTATCTTTGCAGAGAGATTACAGAGCTGAAATTCTCACCGCACAAGTGTGAACCCAGCCTAAGTCTCATGCTGTGTCCTGATATCTCAGTGTGAGGTGCTGCTACTAATGCTGCCCAGCTCTGCCCTATTGTTATGTATGGATGACTCACCGCAGACCAGTGTTTACATGTAAAATAACGGGAGCATTCATATGTGAATAGCTGAGGCCGGCGGTATTCATATGTAATAAAGATGGCATTCATATGTATATCATGCCCCTCTGCAGTTAAGAGATGATGTGCTGTAACCTCTAGCACACCAATCAGTGAGCAGTATTACTGTACAGTAACCTCTAGCAACCAACCAACAAGAAGAAATCATGCCCTGTAACCTCTAGCAACTAATCAGTGAGCTGTAATGTGTGCTGTAACCTCTAGCAACCAGTCATTAAGTGGTAATGATATGCTGTAACCTCTGGCAACCAATCGCAATACAGTAAATTGATTTTAAGTCTAGCTGATATTAATTGTATGTCTCAGAGCAGGTGAAGAGCAAAATAACATGGGGAGGAAGGGCCCCAAGAAAATGTTTGCCCAGGGTCCAATCAACATTAGAGACGGCCCTGGAGTTCAGTGCTGACAAATAGAACTCCTGCAAACTGTAGAATTGGCCTCCTTCACATTGTTACTCCTATGTTTAGCTTTTCTAGGTTTTTAGGAATATTAAACACATTTTTGGGTTCATGCATACAAACTAAAATATGCATTTTTTAGGGGTAGCTAATCTTCCACTGCTTTCCTATATCCAGGGAGTCGCACCGCACGTAAAGTGTACAGCCTACCATACAAGTGAAGCCGTGTACACACGGCAGAGAACCTCGACGGGCAGAACACATCGTTCCGGCCGTCGAGGTTCTCTGCTGGCCGTCAGATTCGGCGACCCGCCCGTCGGGAAAGGCAACCAGCCATTCATCCCGACGGGCCGTCGAGCAAATAGAGAACCTGCTCTCTATTTCGGCTCGACGGGTTTCCCGACGGGATGCTCGCCGAATCCGTACACACGGCCGAGGTTCTCGGCAGAATGCGGCTCCCAGCGATGTTCTCGCTGGTTTCTGCCGAGAACCTCGGCCGTGTGTACTCCGCCTGAATGGTTGTACGCGGTCAAAGTCTTGTAAACAGAGGTTTAATTATTTTATTGGCGTTTACCCACACATGCACTTTTAGGCTCTGTTCACACCTAATACCCATACGGCTTCCAGGGGTCCTGTGCATCCCGGTTCACCATTTCAGGTCAGTTTTGCCAACTGTCAATATTTTTACTGGCCAGTAAAAAAATGGCACTTTTCTCCTGCCAGTAAATGCCTATACACACGGCCTGGATTCTCATCAGGAAAAAAAACATAGTTTTTCCTGACAAGATTACTGGCGAGAATCTCTTGCCAGCCGAGTGTACACACACACCATTCAAAAGAACCGCCATTCTTTTGAATGGCACAAGCGCGGTGATGTCATCGACTACGACGAGCATGCGCTTGTCACATTCAATGCCATCGTCACCATCTTGCTTCACCCTACCTATGCCTAGGAAGCTACCGCGCATGCGTCAAAATCATTTTGAGAATGCGCTGGTTTCCACAAAGAGGTAAGTATACAAACGCTCGGGTTTCTCGACAGGAAAACACTGCTGAGAAACACAATGAGAAAATAGAGAGCAGGTTCTCTATTTTTCTCATTGAGATTCTGGGAAGTTTTCTTGACGAGAAACCTGAAAGCCTCGTACACGCGCTGCCAGCAGTTTTCTTGCTGAGAAAACCGAGCGTGTCGAATAGTGACTGTATCTAATCAGATGCTGTCACTACAAAATAAAAAACACAAATACCTGCGCTAAAATAGTGAATAATATCAGTAATAATGACAAAGCAGATGGCACAAATCTGGTAAAAAGATAATCCAAATAACATACAACACAAATTCAGCGCCAAAAACCGATAGAAAGTCCCAATAACAATAGATGAAAATTATCCATATGAGTGTAATGCCACGTACACACGATAGGTTCGGCTGATGAAAACAGACCGATGGATTTTTTCATCAGATATCAGATGAAGCCGACTTTCATCAGTCTTGACTACACAACATCAGTTAAAAATCCGATCGTGTCCAACGCAGTGACGTAAAACACTACGACGTGCTGTGAAAAATGAAGTTCAATGCTTCCGAGCATGTGTCGACTTGATTCTGAGCATGCGTGGATTTTTGACCGATGGATTTCCCCACAGACGATCGTTTTTTTTTCTATCGGCTTTTTAACCATACGAAAATTTTAAAACAGGTTCTATTTTTTTTCACCGATGGGAAACAAAATGATGGGGCCCACACATGATCGGTTCGTCCGATGAAAACGGTACATCAGTTCCGTTTTCATCAGACCAACCGATCATGTGTACAGGGCATAATAGTTCACGCACAGAAAGTGCTGATAGGGATCCGTCACCAAAAAGGAAAGATTCACAATGGGGTTGATTTACTAAAGACAAACAGACTGTGCATCTTGCAAAGTGCAGTTGCTCCAGAGATTAGTAAATGAGGCAAAGCTTAACTTTGCAAAGAATACCCAATCACACGCAAAGAAAAACATTTTTTTTTTTTTTTGCTTGCACCTGATTGGATGATGGAAGTCAGCAGAGCTCTCCCTCATTTACTAAGCTCTAAAGCACTTTGCAAAGTGCTCAGTCTATTTGCCTTTAGTAAATCAACCCCACTAAGTCTTACCCCAACAAAGGGACTACTTAATCTAAAGTAGTCCAACACGCTTAGGAATCATCCCCTGGGATATCTCCACACATGAATGGATAAGCTGTATGACCATCAATAGGACCCTCCCGGACAGACTCCTATCGCATTTGGGACATTGTGGCATAAATAACTTCATTGCGCAGTATTGATGGCAAGTGAATTTATTTTGAGCATAATAAAAGCCAGAATACTAACAAACATCTTAGTAAAATGTCAAAACAAAAAGTAAAAATATGTCCAATAGAAGAAAAAAATGATAAAAAAAAAATCATAATTCTATTCCCTATTTTGTAGGCGCTATAACTTTTTCAATGTACGCTTATTACGATTTTTAACCAAAAATATGTAGAAGAATACGGATCAGCCTAAACTAAGAAAAAAAAAGTTTTTTCTTTAAAAAAATTGGGATATTATTATAGCAAAAAGTAAATAAAAATGTTTTTTTTTTTCAAAATGTTCTGTTTTTTTTTGTTTAAAATATTGAATTTTTTTCAAAATAGTCGCTCTATTTTTGTTTATAGCGCAAAAAATAAAAACCGCAGAGGTGATCAAATACCACCAAAAGAAAGCTCTATTTGTGGGGAAAAAATGATAAAAATATAATTTGGGTACAGTGGTGTATGACCGCGCAATTGTCATTCAAAGTTTGTCAGCGCTGGAAGCTGAAAATTGGTCTGGGCAGCAAGGGGGTTTAGGTGCCCAGTAAGGAAGTGGTTCAAGGGGTTATAAAGGTACAATTATTTTTCCTAAATAGCTTCCTTTACCTCTTAAAGTGCAGTTTTAAAGGGCATTTACCCCAGAGCTTAGTAAATGAGGAGAAGCTCTGCTGACTTCCATCATCCAATCAGGTGAAAGCAAAAATGCTGTTATTTTATATTCTTTTCATACAGTATAAGTGGGTATTCTTTGCAAAGTGAAGCTTCACCTTAAATGGGTCTTAAAGGAATTTTATTCCCCCTAAATAGCTTCCTTTACCTTAGTGCAGTCCTCCTTCACTTACCTCATCCTTCAATTTTGCTTTTAAATGTCCTTATTTCTTCTGAGAAATCCTCACTTCCTGTTCTTCTGTCTATAACTCCACACAGTAATGCAAGGCTTTCTCCCTGGTGTGGAGTGTCGTGCTCGCCTCCTCCCTTGGCTACAGGAGAGTCAGGACACTCTCTACGTTGCAGATAGAGAAAGGAGCTGGGTGTTGGTGGGTGTCCTGACTCTCCTACTCTCTTGTAGTCCAAGGGAGGGGGCGAGCACGACACTCCACACCAGGGAGAAAGCCTTGCATTACGGGGGGGGAGTTATAGACAGAAGAACAGGAAGTGAGGATTTCTCAGAAGAAATAAGGACATTTAAAAGCAAAATGGAAGAATGAGGTAAGTGAATGAGGACTGCACTAAGGTAAAGGAAGCTATTTAGGGGGGGGGGGAAATTGTACCTTTACAACCCCTTTAACTGCTTGCCGACCGCCCGCCGTCATATTACTGTGGGATGGTGGCACTGTTTCGCGAGAGCACGTAGCTCTACGTCCTCTCTTTTTCGGCCACTAGGGAGCGCGCGCGCCCCCCGCACGCCCCTGAGTCCCGCGCGCGTATGTGTAAACACATAGCTCTCGTTGCTGTCAGCGGGGGAAACGCTGATTTTCTGTTCATACAATGTATGAACAGAAGATCAGTGATTTCCCCTAGTGAGTCCACCCCCCCATACAGTTAGAACACTTAACCCCTTCCCTGCCCCCTAGTGTTAGCCCCTTCACTGCCAATGGCATTTTTATAGTAATCCAATGCATTTTTATAGCATTGATCGCTATAAAAATGCCAATGGTCCCAAAAATGTGTCAAAAGTGTCCGATGTGTCCGCCATAATATCGCAGTACCGAAAAAAAACGCTGATCGCCACCATTACTAGTAAAAAAAAAATATTAATAAAAATGCCATAAAACTACCCTATAAATTTTGCGCTAACCAATCAATAAACGCTAATTGCGATTTTTGTTTTACGAAAAATATGTAGAAGAATACGTATCGGCCTAAACTGAGGAAAAAATATGTTTTTTTATATCTTTTTTGGGGATATTTATTATAGCAACATGTAAAAAATATTGAATTTTTTTCAAAATAGTCGCTCTATTTTTGTTTATAGCGCAAAAAATAAAAACCGCAGAGATGATCAAATACCACCAAAAGAAAGCTCTATTTGTGGGGAAAAAAGGACGCCAATTTTGTTTGGGAGCCACGTCGCACGACCGCGCAATTGTCAGTTAAAGCGACGCAGTGCCGAATCACAAAAAGTGCTCTGGTCTTTGGACAGCAATATGGTCCGGGGGTATAGTAGTTAAATGTAACCATATTGCTACACTTAGAGGCGCCTCTCTTCTCTTTTATACTCTGTTGTGACATGACGCTACTTGTGTATCAAGACATCGCTTGTATATCAAGTCAAAATGTATTAGTAACCAAGTTACTCTCAAACCAAGGTTTTACTGTAATACATTTTGGGTTTAATACGAATTCTAAATTTCCAAGGCTGGCGATCCCCATCCACCAAAACTGACTTATTGAGTTGGGATGACCTTTTAATGGCCAACAAATCCAACTGAGATCCTTGAGCCCTACATCTGAGCGCAAAGGAAGCGTCAAACCCCCGAGCACTCACATACACAATAGATGATGAACCTATTTTCCATTGCTTTATCACATAATGTAGTATTATGAAAACCTCACCTGAGCAAGTTCCTAAAAGCAACAATGCGATCCACTTACCTTGTGAGTGTCAGTGATTATGTCGTCGGTTACGGTGGAGCCCTTTATATACTGAGCCCAGGAAGACTCTCAGCCTTTGTAGTCCATTAGGAGTCATTAGAAGAGGAGAATTCCCAGGGAACACTGTAGAGAGTATGACCAAGCAGTGCTGTGTGTTAGTGTCACTGCGAGGAATCTAGTTCTGCCTGTTACAAGCGCCTGCTTTATGTTTGGAAATAGGGCAGGCTTAGCACCAGCCAATCAGAGAAGAGCTCAGCAATCTATTCTTCCTGAATTGCATGCTTGATATTAAATAGGAATGTTGTGACTCCGCTTTCAGACAAAACTGAGAGTTCCACATGTGTGTGCAATTCATTTAGTATCAATTTCCCTGCTTGGGATTCCATTGTTATAATAATAATTATTGAGCTTGGGAAGGTTTATGTAATTTTGAGACTTTTCTTTTTTTTTTATCAAGTTTGAGAAATTTAACTTAATCCCTATTCATGTTAAGGTAGTTTATCTGAGCATGGCGGGAACAAGAGGTGGGCAGGAGGGACCGCTGCCCTGGGCACTGTGGTATCATGTCAGATGGGTGGGGGGCACCACAAGGAGGTTGCGGGGAGGGGATTTGTGTTAAGAGGAGGAATTTGGGGGTTGGCAGGGGATAAGAATTGTATGATTTCTATGGGGGGTGGGGGGTCTTGCACACCTTCCCAAATGTCCTCTCCTAGGAGATTTGTGTTGGGAGGGGGAATAGTGAAAGATGATTTGAGCTAGGAGTGGAAATGTTTGGGGGGGGGGGTTGTGCTAGAAAAGGTGGATGAAAGGGGATTTATGCTAGGAGGGGTTTTTTTTGGGGGGGGGGGGATTTGTAGCAGGGATGATTGGAGGTATGTGTACTAAGAGGAGGGATTTTTTTCAGGGGCTGGGGGGGATTTTTGCTGCGGGCATATGGGGAATGAGAGGATTTGAGCAGAGGGGGAGCAAAGATTTGTGCTGGGAAGGGGACTTTTCTTTTTTTGGGAGGGGGGATTTGTGCTGGCAGGGATGATTGGAGGTATTTGTACTAAGAGGGTTTTTTTTTTCAGGGGGATGGGTGGATTTTTGCTGGGGGCATATGGAGAATGAGAGAATTTGAGCAGGGGGGGGGGGGGGCAAAGATTTGGAAGGGATTTTTTCTTTTTTGGGAGGGGGGAGGATTTGTGCTAGCAGTGATGATTGGAGGTATTTGTACTGAAAGGAGGGCATTTTTTTGCAGGGGGAGGGGTGGATTTTTCCTGGGGGCATATAGGGAATGAGAGGATTTGAGCACAGGGGGGGGGGGGGGACAAAGATTTATGCTGGGAAGGGGATTTTTCTTTTTTTTGGGAGGGGGGAGGATTTGTGCTAGCAGTGATGATTGGAGGTATTTGTACTGAAAGGAGGGAATTTTTTGCAGGGGGAGGGGTGGATTTTTGCTGGGGGCATATAGGAAATGAGAGGATTTGAGGAGGGGGGGAGCAAAGATTTGTGCTGGGAAGGGGATTTCAGCAGGGATGGATTTTTATGGGGGGAGGGGGTTATGCTTAGGGGTTAAGCATTCAGATTGGTGCACAATTTTTTTTTAGGAGGAGGGCCCTGTGCTCTAGATGACCTTGTCCTAGCACTGGATCTGAGGATTTATGTGCGTTTTTTTTCCTACCTTTTCATGCACTGCTTTATGTTTGAAGTTCCATACAGGAGCTTCTTTAGGGGCCAGTTCACACCACATGCAGTCCAGTGTGTTTATTTTTTATTTTTTTATGCATCATATGTGGTTTTTAATGGCATTGCTTACACCGGTGCTCGCAGTTCCAGTGTGTTCCAGAAAAAAAAAATTAAAACATGCTGCATTTTTCCTGCACTGGATTGTACTGGGACGCTGTAAAAAGCATCAAAAACGCAATGGAACGCAGCAAAACACACCAAAAACGCACTGGAACACACATGTCCCTATTTAAGGTTAAGAAAAATAAGGTAGAAAAATGCACTGGACTGCACCAAAAACGCACTGGAACGCATCAAAAACGGGTCAAAAACGCACATGCAGAAAAGCATCTGGAACGCATCCAGACTGAGTTTCTATGGTGTGAACTGGCCCTAAGTCAGCATTGTGTGTTTATGTCCCATATGGGTATATAGCTCAGCATCACAGATCAGGGTATATAGCTTAGCATCACAGATCAGGGTATATAGCTCAGCATCACAGATCAGGGTATATAACTTAGCATCACAGATCAGGGTATATAGCTCAGCATCACAGATCAGGGTATATAGCTCAGCATCACAGATCAGGGTATATAGCTCAGCATCACAGATCAGGGTATATAGCTCAGCATCACAGATCAGGGTATATAGCTCAGCATCACAGATCAGGGTATATAGCTTAGCCTCACAGATCAGAGTATATAGCTGAGTCTCACAGATCAGAGTATATAGCTTAGCATCAAAGATCAAGGTAATTTAGCCCCCCTCATCAGTACAGACCCCCCCAGGACAAACCACCCCCCCTAAGTACAAACCCCCAGGACAAGCCACCCCTCCACCATCAGCATAGACCCACTGGGACAAACCACCCCCCTTCATCAGCACAGAGCCCCCCAGGACAGACCCCCACCATCAACACAGACCACGACAAACGACCCCCCCCAACCATCAGCACAGACCCCCAAAACAAACCCCCCCTCCCCCCTCATCAGCACAGACCCCCCTAGGCCATATGCCATGGGGGGAGGCTTTACAGGTTCAGATTATTGATAAGATCAGGGTCCCCAAGAGTGGAGGGGATGCTTTTGGGTTGTTGTGTCGGAGGGACGTGTTTTGGATTTTCCATCTCCAGACTCGTATTCCCATGGAACTCAATTTTGAGTGGGATGTGAGTAATTTCTATGAATGAGTCCGAACAACACTTCCCTCTGTCACCTGAAGAGCTCCGACTGGCTGTTCTCCTTTTCTGCTCTGGTTTTTCCATTTTTATATCCATTGTCGGCTCTTGGTCCCCTGGGTCAGTATTTGTTTCCAACCACATCTCTCCTACCTTGGTCCTACATCCTTGTCCTGTATGTGATGGGTGGGTACAGGTACTTTCACCATTTCATAGGGTTGTTGGGATTTTAGCATACTTTCCCCAACTTTTACCATCCATCTGTGGATGTGATATTTTTTGGCCATATGTGGCTTTATACATGGGTATAAAGTGGGTATACGTGGGTAACTGAAATATTTACCATCCTATAGGGTTGATGGGTATATTTTCTACATGATTTTATACATGTCCAGGGTTGCCCCATGGCTTAACCACTTCAGCCCCGGAAGGATTTGCCCCCTTAATGACCAAACCATTTTTTGCGATACGGCACTGCGTTGACTTAACTGACAAATGCGCAGTCGTGCGACGTTGTACCCAAATGAAATTTATGTCCTTTTTTCCCCACAACTAGAGCTTTCTTTTGGTGGTATTTGATCATCTCTGCGGTTTAATTTGTTTGCGCTATAAACAAAAAATACATTAAAAAAATAAATGTATTCATCAGTTTAGACCGATATATATTCTTATACATATTGTTGATAAAAAAAAATCTCAATAGGTGTATATTTATCGGTTTGTGCAAAAGTTATTGGCCCAGATTCACAGAGCAATTACGCCTGTCTAACTGGTGTTAGACAGGAGTAATTTCAAATTTCGCGTGCCGTATCACTAGTTTGAATCCTCAAACCATGATACGGCGGCTTCGGGCTTCGATCCGAGAGGCTTACGTCTTCGTAAGCCTTCGGATCTACGCTGCGATATTTTTGCGGCCGCTGGGAGGAGTTTGCGTCGTTTTGATGCGTCGGGAAATGCAAATGTGTTTTTACGGCGATCCACGAAGATACGAGCGGTCTTCGCAATCGCTTCCGTCTGTTTTTTTTTACATACTGTTAGACCAGCTTTTTGCTGGTCTAACGGTGCGTAGCCCATGTTAAGTATGGCCGTCGTTCCCGCGTCAAATTTAATTATTTTTTTTTTTTTTTTGCGTAACTCGTTCGGGAATAGAAATGTCCGTAAACGACGCTACTCAAACAACAAATGACCTAACGACGTGATTTCGCGCAATGCACGGCAGGAAATTTGCGAACGGAGCATGCGCAGTTCGATCGCTGCGGGAACGCGCCTATTTTAAATCCTTCACGCCCCCTACTGGTGTAGACGGGAGAAATACACTACGCCGCCGTCGTTTACTGGACAAAATCTACCTGGATTCCACGTAGAGCCAGGTAAAAAACGGCGGCGTAGTGTATTTCTGATACGCTACGAGAATCCAATTCTCTCTGAATCTGGGCCATTGTGTCTACAAAATATGGGATAGATTTTGGGACTTTTATTTCTATTTTTTTATCGTTTTTACTAGTATTGGCGGCGATCTGCAATTTTTAGCAGGACTGTGACATTGTGTCAGACAAGATCTGACCCTGAATGACACTTTTTGGGGACCAATGACATTATTACATTGATCAGTGCTATAAAAATGAACTGATCAATGAAAAAATGTAGTTCACACCTGTGCATTTTATGGAAAGGGCCAGGGTTTGTTTTCTGGTTTTTGGTTCCATAGACTTCAATGGATTAAAGATGTGTATTGAAAAATGCAAAATGCACCTGCAATATGCAAACTGTAACCTGCAGGTTGTGTTTGCATATTGCAGGTGCATTTTTCAATACACATTTTTTATCCATTGAAGTCTATGGAACCAAAAACCAGAAATTTCAAATTTTGCGCGCCGTATCACTAGTTTGAATCCTCAAACCATGATACGGCGGCTTCGGGCTTCGATCCGAGAGGCTTACGTCTTCGTAAGCCTTCGGATCTACGCTGCGATATTTTTGCGGCCGCTGGGAGGAGTTTGCGTCGTTTTGATGCGTCGGGATATGCAAATGTGTTTTTACGGCGATCCACGAAGATACGAGCGGTCTTCGCAATCGCTTACGTCTGTTTTTTTTTACGTACTGTTAGACCAGCTTTTTGCTGGTCTAACAGTGCGTAGCCCATGTTAAGTATGGCCGTCGTTCCCGCGTCGAATTTCATTTTTTTTTTTTTTTTTTGCGTAACTCGTTCGGGAATAGAAATGTCCGTAAACGACGCTACTCAAACAACAAATGACCTAACGACGTGATTTCGCGCAATGCACGGCGGGAAATTTGCGAACGGAGCATGCGCAGTTCGATCGCCACGGGAACGCGCCTATTTTAAATCCTTCACGCCCCCTACTGGTGTAGACGGGAGAAATACACTACGCCACCGTCGTTTACTGGACAAAATCTACCTGGATTCCACGTAGAGCCAGTTAAAAAACGGTGGCGTAGAATCCAATTCTCTCTGAATCTGGGCCATTGTGTCTACAAAATATGGGATAGATTTTGGGACTTTTATTTCTATTTTTTTATCGTTTTTACTAGTATTGGCGGCGATCTGCAATTTTTAGCAGGACTGTGACATTGTGTCAGACAAGATCTGACCCCGAATGACACTTTTTGGGGACCAATGACATTATTACATTGATCAGTGCTATAAAAATGAACTGATCAATGAAAAAATGTAGTTCACACCTGTGCATTTTATGGAAAGGGCCAGGGTTTGTTTTCTGGTTTTTGGTTCCATAGACTTCAATGGATTAAAGATGTGTATTGAAAAATGCAAAATGCACCTGCAATATGCAAACTGTAACCTGCAGGTTGTGTTTGCATATTGCAGGTGCATTTTTCAATACACATTTTTTATCCATTGAAGTCTATGGAACCAAAAACCAGAAAACAAAAACCTGTCCCTTTCCATAAAATGCACAGGTATGAACTACACCCATAGGAACCATGTTAAATGGATTGTATTGTGTTTCTGTCAAACTGAAAACGCACTAAAAAATGCATCGGTGTGAATCAGGTCTTAATGTGTATCTGTAGTCATATATTATGAACTTTAATCCTAGTTTGTCAGTGTTTACCCAATGAAAACTTCATATTTATCATCTTGCATATATTCATTTACTATGATTTGTTTCTTTTCTTCTATTGATTCTTTCATTTTGTTTGAATGTTTCACATTTGTTTTTATGTATTTATACTTATATGTTTTGATTTAATCATTGATCAAGGTTGTCATCTGCCTCTGATTGATCTTCCCCTAGTACCTGTACAGGGGTTGGATCTATATAACACGTATCAGTAAGACCCCTTTTACACTGAGAAGTTTTTCAGGCGGTACAAAAATAGCGCCTAAATACCGCCTGAAAAACTCCTGCAAGCAGCATCTTTACCGCATCGTCACTGCATCTTCACTGCTCCTTCCCATTTAAAACAATGGGAAACCACGGTAATACCGCCTCTACAGAGGCACATTGTGGGCGGTATTAACCCTTTATCGGCCAATAGCAGGAGTTAATAATTAATCCCGCCGCAATTCCGACGGTATAGCAGCGCTATACCGCCACCGCTCCTCCCGCCCCAGTGTGAAAATTACATTTTGCATGTCATTTTTTTTGGGAGTGGGGGAGTTTTGAGAGGCACCCAGTTCCCACCTTTTCCTCTGGCGCTGTAGCGCCGAAAGGAAGCTTAACTCCCCTCCCTAACTTCAATCTTCTGGAACACGTCACAGGTCCCAGAAGATTGCCCAGCCATTCACAACGCGCAGCGCACACAATTACAATGGAAGGGAGAGAGGAGCGAGGCTTCGTGCAAACACATCGATGGACCGTGGGACCGGTGAGTGTGTGTTTATTAAAAGTCAGCAGCTACACTTTTTGTAGCTGCTGACTTTTAAATGGGTGGAACTCTGCTTTAGGGCTCTTTCACACGTCCGTTCCGTTCGTCGTTTTTTTGGACGTCCGGTAACGGACCTCAATGCTTCCCTATGGGAGCGGATCCGTTATCGGATGATGCATCCACTAACGTCCGCCAGATCCGCATCCGTTTTTTCGGACGGAAGAATGTCCTATTTTTCTTCTGTCCGGCCAAACGGATCGAATGCAAACGGACAGACGGTCCGTTTCCATCCGATTCCCCATAGGGGATAGCGGAGGAGAGACGGGGCGGTCCCTGCACAGTGTGCGGGGACCGCCCTGTCCGCCCGACAGCTCAGCGGAGACCCCCCCGCTGAGCCGACGGACACACGGAGCGGACCGAAAAATGGACCGCACGTGTGAAAGGACCCTAAAAGGGACACTAAAGGTTCGTATTTTATTTTCTAAATTTTCTAAACCTTTAAGCTAGTGCATTGTTGGTTTACTTACCTTTTCCTTCCATTTCCCTTCTAAATGTTTTTTTTCTTTGTTTGAATTTCTCACTTCCTGTTTCTCCACAGTTAGCTTGCCCCCCTCATCCGAGCGGTGGAAAGTCATTTAGAACAGCTTACTGAACACCTTACTGAGGAGGAACAGGAAGTGAGAATTTCAGACAAAGAAAACAAAGAAAAAAACATTTAGAAGGGAAATGGAAGGAAAAGGTAAGTGAACCAACAATGCACTAGATTAAAGGAACCTATTCAGAGAATAAAAAAACAAACCTTTACAACCCCTTTAAGCACATTTCTGTTGTGTGAAATGCATCTACCTTGACCACTGCTGGTGTCCTCTGGTGTCATTTTGGATATTTTCATATTTCAATAAATTTTACACAGAGCCGGTGCTACCACTAGGCAAATTAGGCAACCGCCTAGGGGCACACTGCTGTCTAGGGACGCTCCGGCCGCTGGTTTCCCTCTGCATCTGCATGCTCTGCAGGCTGCACCATGTAACTAACTCAGTCTCAGGGAGCTGCTCCTTCCGACCGGTAGTGTAATTAGAGGCGCAGCGCAGCACTGGAGCCATCGCTATAGGAAGCAGAGCCGATACTTCCTGTATAGCACCGCCTCCTGTCACATGGGCAGGGAAAAGGGGGTGGGGTCAGGGGTGGAGCCAATGGGGGTGGAAAAATTAGGTTTCGCCTAGGGTGTCAAAAATCCTTGCACTAGCCCTGAGCCCACATGAGATTATTATTTTGACATGAACCCGCACAGATGTCTTTTCAAGCCCCCCAAGTCAGATTGATATGCAGCTTTGAAATGATGTGAGTTCAGATGCTACTTTTGGGCGACATGCTTCATGCGATGCGGGTTTCCGCGATTGCAGCGCAATTTATCGTGTGACAATCGTGGCAGAACTGCACCGCGATTTTAGGTAGCATTTAAAGGAATACTATCTCAAATGTGCGTTCTGCGATTTGACGTTCACACTTCAGCACTTTGAAATCGCGGGCAGAATCGCAACGAATCTGCCCGCATTTTAAAACACTGAGGTGTAAATGCAGTCTCAGAGCCAAAAAATGTGCAATCATTCATCAAAGAAGCTGTTGTATTTTTTCTGAGCATTCAGAAAGAGCACATTGCTCATGTTAAACATATGAGGTGGATTAAGTTTTGATTACTTTGTAATATATCTTCTTTGTTTCTCTTAGAATTTGTCTGTATTGTACTTTGTGCAATCTATCGTCCTTAACCGCTTCAATACTAGGCTTTTATACCACCTCCATACCAGGCCTATTCTGACACTTCTCTCCTACATGTAATAATCATCATTCTTTTGCTAGAAAATTACACAGTACCCCCAAACATTATATATGGTTTTTTTAGCAGACACCCTAGGGAATAAAATGACGGTCATTCCAAAGTTTTATCTTGCACGGTATTTACGCAATTATTTTTCAAACGCCTTTTTTTTGTAAAAAAAGTTGTTTTATGAATTAAAAAAATAACAAAACACTAAAGTTAGCCCAATTTTTTTGTATTATGTGAAAGATTATGTTACACCGAGTAAATAGAGACCCAACATGTCACGCTTTAATTATGCGCACACTCATGGAATGGCGCCAAACTTCGGTACTTAAAAATCTCCATAGGCAACGCTTTATTTATTTTTTACAGGTTACAGTTTAGATTTACAGAGGAGATCTAGTGCTAGATTAGTTGCTGGCACTCTAACGCACGCGGCGATACCTCACATGTGTGGTTTAAACGGCGTTTACATATGTCGGCGGGACTTGCGTGTGCGTTCGCTTCTGCACGCGAGCTATCGGGGACAGGGGCGTTTTCATTTTTTTTTTTATCTTTTTTTTTTTTTTTTTACTTATATTTTATTTATTTTTACACTTTTTTTCATTTTTTTTTTTTTCCACTTTTATTCCTATTACAAGGAATGTAAACATCCCTTGTAATAGGAAATGTGTGTGACAGGTCCTCTTTATGGAGAGATGTGGGGTCAATAAGACCTCACATCTCACCTCCAGGCTGGAAACCATGAGATCGGTGAAAAAAAATTCACCGATCTCATGAATGGTGACTTACAGCCGCAATTGCGGCTTTGTTTACATACGGGGACCCGGGCGTGACGTCATCAGATCGCGCCCGGGTCCTCCGACGGTCATAGAGATGACTGGTGACCATCTGGTCACCAGTCATCTCTATGCTTCCTGCCGCCGCCGACGATTCGTTCTCCGGGCCCCCGAAGGTACAGGTAAGCCCGGAGAAGCACCGGATGGCGGCGGGAGGGGGGGGTGTCCCCTCCCGCGGCCTGTAAGAACGGTCAAGCGGCGGAACCGCCGCTATGATCGTTCTTACATTGTGCAGAATCGCCGGCTGAAGAAGAGGATATCTGGATGATGCCTCTGGCTGCAGGCATCATCCAGATATTCGCCTGCAATACCCAGGCCGTCAATTGACGGCCACTTAGGATGGTAAATCCCATCCCAGGTCGTCAATTGTATATGGCTGGGTATTGAAGTGGTTAAACAGCCATGATTAGTCCTGAAGAAGCAGGTGTTCCAGTGAAACGCGTAGACCCAGAGAAGGACATATGACAACAATTTTGTAAATATTATAAAATTATGTGTTTTTATATAAAGTAGTACCTTGGATTACGAGCATTATCCGTTCCAGAAGCATACTTGTAATCCAAAGCATTTGTATATCAAAGCGAGTTTTCCCCTAGGAATCAACAGAAACTCAGATAATTGGTTCCATATTTACTGCTGGTGTATGCAGTACCGCATTTGGCCAGAGCTGTGGGGGGGGGGGCTCGGAGACGCTCAGGGACACTGGGAGTGTTTCCGAGTGCCTCCGTGTGTCTCCAAGCATCACCGCATCTCTGGCCAAATGTGGTACTGCACACCCCAGTGGCTTTTATCCTGCTTGGCTTGCAAGACAACGCTCACAAACCGAGTCAGGATTTTTTTTTTAAATAGCTTGTATTGCGGAACGCTCGTATATCGCGTTAGTCGCAATCCGAGGTCTCACTGTATACCGATGGTACATTTAAAATCTCAATCCTTTATTTTACCACATTTTCTAAATAATTTCTTCCCATTTGCTTCCTCCTCACTCCCTGTTACATAATTGCCTCACTTCCTGTTACTTGCTCTCACTTCCTCCTTCCTCACCTAGGTGAGGATTCCATAGCTCTCTGTGCCTGCAGCCTCCTGTAATATCACTTTGCATATCCCAGGAGGCTTCAGGTCAGTCTTCCCACAGTTTGCTGATCTTGGTCATGTGCATCGTTGTTTCAGCAGGGTGCCGGTGTCATTTTTTAGTAAAGCAAGAAACTTGTATGTGGTACTCACTCCTACCCCTTCTTTCGTTGCTTAGACGAGAATGATAAAGTAAAGTCCATGGATTCAGAATCCCCCTGGGATATCATGATACACATCCCACAAGGCTTCAGGGCAGTCTCCCCGTGGGAGGGTGCAGCATGGTGTGTCGGCAGAAACTCACACACAGTCCAGTTGCAAATAGAGAGAACGTGTTATTGCAGTCAGAATACAATAGTTCACAACAAGCCTGGCAGAAGGCAGCCCAACCAGGAACACTCACAGATGAACAGCAGATCATAGCAGAGCAGGTCTCTATGCGCACCATACTCAGGCGCCAGGGTCTTAAATAGACTCTGCCTTACCTAAAATGGCTGACAGTGTCACATTGGGCTGTCAGCATTCAACTGCTGCCCCAAAGACCTAGGAAACCATAGAGGAACCAAGTTGAGTGTCACCTTCAAAGGTGGACAAAGTAGACTGCACCTGCCTACATCTCCACAGTCTGATCTCATGTATGGCGAGTAATGTTTCAGCGGGGAGCCTGCAATTTTTTTTAGTAAAGCAACAATTTTTGTTTGTGATGTTTGCTCCCAATTCCTCTTTCCATTTCTAGGCAAGGATAGCTCTCATCACTTGGAGCCTCCTGGGATGTGTCATGTGATATCACAATATCACATGACACATCATCCCAGGAGGCTTCAGGGCAGTCTCCTTGCAGTCTGATGGTCTTGGGGATGTGCAGTGGTGCTTCAGCAGTGGGGCTGCTATTTTTTAGTAGAGCCCTCTTCTTGATATTCGCTCCTACTCCCTCTTTCTTCACATAGTCAAGGATAGCAGAGCCATTGTCAGCCACAGCCCCCTGGGATATCACAACGCACATCCCAGGAGGCTTCAGGGCAGTCTCCTTACAGTCTGATGACCTTGGGCATGCGCAGTGGAGCTTCAGCAGAAGGCTTGCTTTTTAGTAGAGCCCTCTTCTTGATATTTGTTCCTACTCCCTCTTTCTTCACCTAGCCAAGGATAGCAGAGCCATTGTCAGCCACAGCTCCCTGGGATATCACAACACACATCCCAGGAGGCTTCAGGGCAGTCTCCTTACAGTCTGATGACCTTGGGCATGCGCAGTGGAGCTTCAGCAGAAGGCTTGCATTCTTTTTTAGTAGAGCCCTCTTCTTGATATTTGTTCCTACACCCTCTTTCTTCACCTAGCCAAGGATAGCAGAGCCATTGTCAGCCACAGCCCACTGGGATATCACAACACACATCCCAGGAGGCTTCAGGGCAGTCTCCTCAAAGTCTCATGATCTTGGGCATGCGCAGTGGCGCTTCAGAAGCAAGACAGTTTTTTTTTCTAGTAAAGCAAGAAACTTTTTTCATGATACACGCTCCTGGTTTCTCTTTCCTCTTCCAAGCAAGGATGATGTATTCCTTAGTGCCTGAAGCCTCCTGAGATAACGCAATGCACATCCCAGGATGCTTTAGGACTGTCTTCCAGCACATTGATGATTAATCAGGAAGTGACAGCCAGCTCCTGAATCCAAGATGGCGGCAGAGAAGAAAATAAATGCTACAAAGACTCTTTTGCCCCGTACACATGACCGGTTTTCCCGTCGGAAAAAGTCAGATGAGAGCTTTTGGCCGGGAATCCCAACCCTGTGTATGCTCCATCTGACTTGTTCTCACAGGAAAACTGCCGGAAAAAAGCAGGATCTCCTTTTTCCCATCAGGAAAAATCCTAGCGGGAAAACCGTAAGTCTGTATGCAATTTCAACGCGCAAAAAACGCGCATTCTCAGAATCTTGACGACGCATTCTCGGAAGCATTGAACTTAATTTTTCTCAGCTTGGCGTAGTGTTGTAAGTCACCGTGTTTTGGACTGTCGGAATTTGGTGTGACCGTGTGTACGCAAGACAAGCTTGAGCGGAATCCCATTGGGAAGACCATTGTTTTTTTCGCGTGTACGGGGCATTTGGGTGTGAGGAAGACAGCGCTGGACTTCATGGGCTAGTATGTGTTTTCTACCTGTTGCTGCTGACATTTAGTTTTTAATAGCCAGATGAATTTCCTCTTTACACTTAAGAGGCAGACGTATAAGACCGGTTTGGTCGGTTCATTTATTGACTGTTTTAGATTGAATTGAGAACAGAGGAATCATTTGTGTCCTGTGTTGGCCAAAAAGCCAGCTGTCACCGGAAATTTACAATAACCGTGAATTGTGTCAGTTCTGGGAATGAAAACAAGAATGTTCTACAGTATAAGAAATAATGATCCAAAATATTGCTTAAATTATTTCTAAACCCTTCGATCAAATGGCCGTATTTCCTATCGCTGAGCAGGACCACTATTTGTTTCCCATGTGCTCTTCCTACATATTTTTTAGGGCTTATTCCCACCAGCCCGCATGCTGTCACAAAATGACACCTTATTAAACGCTATGCGCCGCAGCTTGGTAACATGCGGTGTAGTGAGTTGCACCGCATAAAAATGCACACATGTTGCGTATACAGTATCTCACAAAAGTGAGTACACCCCTCACATTTTTGGGAAAAAAATGTATTATACTGTATCTTTTCATCTGACAACACTGAAGAAATTACACTTTCACAATGTAAAGTAGTCAGTGTACAGCTTGTATAACAGTGTAAATTTGATGTCCCCTCAAAATAACTCAACACACAGCCAAAAGTGAGTACACCCCTAAGTGGAAATGTCCAAATTGGGCCCAAAGTGTAAATATTTTGTGTGGCCACCATTATTTTCCAGCATTTCCTTAACCCTCTTGGGCATGGAGTTCACCAGAGCTTCACAAGTTGCCAATGGAGTCCTCTTCCACACCTCCATGATGACATCACGGAGCTGGTGGATGTTAGAGACCTTGCGCTCCTCCACCTTCCGTTTGAGGATGCCCCACAGACACTCAATAGGATTTAGATCTGAAAACATGCTTGGCCAGTCCATCACACTCACCCTCAGCTTCTTTAGCAAGGCAGTGGTCGTCTTGGAGGTGTGTTTGGGGTCATTATCATGTTGGAATACCGCTCTGCAGCCCAGTCTCCAAAGGGGGAGGATCATGCTCTGCTTCAGTATGTCACAGTACATGTTGGCATTCATGGTTCCCTCAATGAACTGTAGCTCCCCAGTGCCGGCAGCACTCATGTAGCCCCAGACCATGACACTCCCACCAACATGCTTGACTGTAGGCGAGACACACTTGTCTTTGTACTCCTCACCTGCTTGCCGCCACACATGCTTGACACCACCTTCTGGGACGACAACCATTCAGACCAATTTGATGCCATGTGCGCCGTATGGTCTGAGCACTGACAGGCTGATCCCCCATCCCTTCAACATCTGCAGCGATGCTAGCAACACTCATACATCTATTTCCCAAAGACAATCTCTGGATATGACACTGAGCACGTGCACTCAACTTCTTTGGTCGACCTGTCCTGGCGAGGTCTGTTCAGGGTAGAACCTGTCCTGTTAAACCGGTGTATGTTCTTGGTCACCGTGCAGCAGCCAATTTTCAGGGTCTTGGCAATCTTCTTATAGCCTAGGCCAGGGGGTCCAACTTTTTGAAGGCAGAGGGCCACTTAAGCGACTTAGTAACCAGTTGTGGGTCACAAAGAGCAGAGTGGGCAGGTGACAGGTCTGTGCCCAGTCTGCATATGCAAAACAGACACGGGCCAATCTACTCTATGGGGCCTAAGACTGCTTTTACACTGATGGTCTGCAGTCTACCCACACTGTGGGTGCGGCGCAGTGTATCTAAGGTTTCCCCGGCAGTTAGCTGCACTTTGCCATAGACGTCTATTATATCCTGGAGGTGTGGTGCACTTTCTGAAAAGTCGATTGCTTCCCCTACCGCCAGCTTCATTCACAACACTGATGCTCTGGGATGCATTCTGGTGTTGCCAACCAGCCATCCCAAAGCAGGAGGTCGCGGGCCACATCAGAGGGCCCCGGGCCACTGGTTGGGCACCCCTGGCCTAGGCCATCTTTATATAAAGCAACAATTTTTTTTTTCAGATCCTCAGAGAATTATTTGCCATGAGTTGCCATGTTGAACTTCCAGTGACCAGTATGAGAGAGTGAGAGCTGTATCACCAAATTTAACACACCTGCTCCCCATTCAGACCTTGTAACACTAAGGTGGCGTACACACGACCGAGGTTCTCGCTGGAAACCAGCGAGAACCTCGCTGGAAGCTGCATTCCAGCGAGGACCTCGGCCGTGTGTACACTCTCGGCGAGCTTCCCGTCGGGAAGCCCGTCGAGCAGAAATAGAGAGCACACTCTCTATTTGCTCGACGGCCCGCCTGGAAGAATGGCTGGTTGCCATTCCCGACGGGCGGGTCGCCGATTTCGACGGCCGGCAGAGAACCTCGAGGGGCGGAACGATGTGTTCTGCCCGTCGAGGTTCTCTGCCGTGTGTACACGGCCTCAGGCTGGCCATACACTATACAATTTTCTTGTTCAACTTCCCTTTAGATTTACCAAAGCCATATAATATGAGGTAAAACCTAAACCCTTTCAATTTGTATGCAACCAGGTAGGCCCCTGCACTACATAGTTGAAGGTAAATCTAAAGGAGATTGAATAAGAAAATTGTATAGTGTATGGCCAGTCTTACAAGTCACATGACACCGGGGAGGGAAAATAGCTAATTGGGCCCAATAATGACATTTTAACTTAGGGGTGTACTCACTTTTGTGTCCAGCAATTTGGACATTAACCACTTGCTTACTGGGCACATATACCCCCTTCCTGCCCAGGCGAAATTTCAGCTTTCAGCACTGCGTCGCTTTAAATTAAAATTGCGCGGTCGTGCGACGTGCCTCACAAACAAAATTGACGTCCTTTTTTCCCCACAAATAGAGCTTTCTTTTGGTGGCAGTTGATCACCTCTGCGGTTTTTATTTTTTGCGCTATAAACAAAAAAGTGCGACAATTTAAAAAAAAACATAATATTTTTAACTTTTTGCTATAATAAAAATCCAATTTTTTTTCTCAGTTTAGGCTGATATGTATTCTACATATTTATGGTAAAAAAAAATCGCAATAAGCGTATAGTAATTGGTTTGCGCAAATGTTAAAGTGGCTACAAAATAAGGGATAGAATTCTGACAATTTTTTTTTTTTTTTTTTACTAGTAATACGGCGATTTGCGATATTGCGACGGACACATCGGACACTTTTGACACATTTTTGGGACCATTCACATTTATACAGCGACCAGTGCTATAAAAACACACTAATTACTGTATAAATGTGACTGGCAGGGAAGGGGTTAACACTAGGGGGTGAGGAAGGGGAATGTGTATTCTGGGTGTGTTCTAACTGTGTGGGCGGAGGGGACTGACTGGGGGAGGTGACCAATGCTGTGTCCCTATGTACAAAGGACACAGCATCAGTCACCTCTCCCTGACAGGACGTGGAGCTCTGTGTTTACACACAGAGCTCCACGTCCCTGCTCTAAAACTGCCGATCGGCAGGTACTTGACAGACATCGCGACCGCCAGGCACGCGCGTCGGCATCTCGGGGACGCGCCGGGTGCGCGCGCTTGCGCACACCCCAGTGGCCGCAGAAGACAATGCCGTCAAATGACGGCGGCTGGGATATTCAGATCCCAGTTGTCACCGTCATTTGACGATACGCGGGGATTCAAGTGGTTAATGGTTGTGTGTTGAGTTTTTTTGAGGGGACAGCAAATTTTCACTGTTATTATACGGGCTGTACACTCACTACTTTACATTGTAGCAAAGTGTCTGTTCTTCAGTGTTGTCACATGAAAAGATATAATAAAAAAGTTTAAAAAATGTGAGGGGTGTACTCACTTTTTGTGAGATACTGTATAATGTGAAGAGGCACATAGAAAGCTGGACTTGGCAGTGTGAGAGTTCATTGTCCTACAGGACCATGGATGCAGATTTCTTGATTTCTCCTTTTTTATTTTTACTCAGCTTAACACAGCTTCACATTACAGCTTTAAACAACTGTTTGCAGGGGCCCTTGTAGTAAAATACTTCTGCGTTCAGATCCTTAATAATTATGCATCTGAACACAGATTAATGAATGTCCATGTGCATGAGCCCTTATGATGTTTCTTAACTAAACACTTATAAATGCAAATGCGGTAAAACGTGGTAAAATGCTGCGAAATTCACGGCAAAAAAAGCACCCGTTTTTGTCTTTGAAAACGTGTGTTTAGATGTGATCTGTGGTAGAGAGCTTTGCAAAGGTGTTTGACAGGTAGTGAGTGTGGCAGGCGCAGCACTATGAAGTGCCTCATGCGCTGTGGCATTAGAAGAATTGTGATATCTCTGACTTTTCAGTCCAACAAGACTGTCAATTACTCTGAAATTCCTCTATTGCCGTTCTATGGAAGCAGTCGGTTTAAAGAGCACACCAAATGCTTAAAATGACTTCTTTATTAACTTCGCTTCTCTTCATATAAAATACTGCTGCTTTGCAGCAGACAGTCCATGTACAAAAACACGTGATGAATAAAGTATAACAGAAAATGGTGCTTCAAATATTCAATCTTGTCATTTAACATAAGATGGTGGATATAGTTCTTTCTTCAGTATTTCTCTCTCTCTCTCTCTCTCTGTAATCAAAGCATTCTCTGATTTCTCTGAAAGGTATAACTGTGGTTTGAAGGTATGAAGGTTTGATATGGTTCGGGTTTGCAGGGTTAGCTTAGTTTGGTTTGATATGGTTCGGGTTTGATATGGTTCGGGTTTGATATGGTTCGGGTTTGGTGGAACTACAAGTGAACACACAGCTAAATCAGTATACAGTTCTAATCACACTATTTACAATAAGAACATATATATAACTGTATAATTACCTAATTTTGCCCTCTGGCTTCCATAAGAACTGCTCTCTGTATGTCTCTGTGTGTCTCTGTCTCCATGTGGTTCTGTCTCTGTGGAACAATCTAGCAGAGCACATGTACAGCACTAGGAACCTCCCAGACAGAGTGGATGCAAAGCTGGCTGTGACTTGTCAAGGCTTCGGATCAATGTGAGATTAGCTGTGATTGGGCCAAGGCTTCTGATGAGTCACAAAAGCTTAACTCTATGCTTGCTGGTATGAATTAAACTGTGAATTGCTTTGCTTACCTCCTGCCCCATACAAACAAATGACTCTTAAAGGCATATTTTTTCTTTTGCTTCTGTGAACACAACATACAACTATTATGCAACATCCAAGCATAAAATCACAGTGAATAATTCTGCCTTTGTCTCTCACATATAAAAATGTGCTCTACATCAGGTTATTAGCAGGTTTAGCTGTATATACATGTAAGTTATATTAGCTACCTAGGACAGGTTCTAGCTGGCCAGCTACAGTGAGGAGGTGATATTAAAGCGTGGTTCCATCCGCAATTTTTTTTTCTTTTTAAGTCAGCAGCTACAAACACTGTAGCTGCTGACTTTTAATAAGGACACTTCCTGTCCTAGGCCCCTGCGATGTCGGCCCCCCGAGGTCGATCCTTCGATCAATGCAGGTTCCCGCGCCGCCATCCTCACTAAGGGAAAAGGCAATGGTCTCAAAGCAAAGCATTGCTTTGTCTGTTAGTTGTAAGGTGGTGGATGCACTACTTCTGGGCCAGGTATGACACTGTTCATGTTGCTGAAGAAGTGTGCTACCCCCTGAACAAGGACATGGGAGCCTGGCCGGAGTTCCTTGGTAAGGCAGCCCATAGATGAAGGCTGGTCACGGAGCCTTCCTAAAAGATAGAATACAATGATTGCTTCTAGCGGCTATAGCCGTTGGCAATAATCGCATGTAGAAATATCCAACAAGCTGGTTGTACCCATGCCGATCGATGGATCGATGTGGGTACAATCAGTCTGCCCATAGATGAATCGAAATTCGGCTTGTTCCTTGCTGATCCGGCCAAACTTCAGTCCATGTATGGTTGGCTTTATACTGCGTTGTTTCTAGTACGTCAATATTTTAGGCTTTTTTGCATATAAATTGTCTAGATTAGGTGGAATCATGTTTTTCCTTACGTCTTCCCGTTCCAGACAAGGTTCCTGACTTCAAAGCTAATGTTGTTTTCAAACATTCTTCAAGTCTCCATTACCAGATATTATCTGGATAGGAAAGAGCAAATATTTGGAAATGCACATTGTAATCTGATTAGGAAACCTCTGTCAAATCATCACTTTATCTCTGGGATGGTGATTATACAGTGATTCCACATGATCAGCTTCTGAAGGTACATATAAACAAGAGATGATTGTAGCCAGTTGGGGATGGTTGGGTTGCAGTGGCGGCAGGTGCTCAAAAGTTTGGGGGGCTCAAACAAATTAAAAGAAAAACAAAAAAAACATCAAATGCTGCCACTGTGCCCATCAAATTCTGCCACTGTGCCCATCAAATGCTACCACTGTGCCCATCAAATGCTGCCACTGTGCCCATCAAATTCTGCCACTGTGCCCATCAAATGCTACCACTGTGCCCATCAAATGCTGCCACTGTGCCCATCAAATGCTGCCACTGTGCCCATCAAATACTGCCACTGTGCCCATCAAATTCTGCCACTGTGCCCATCAAATTCTGCCACTGTGCCCATCAAATGCTACCACTGTGCCCATCAAATGCTGCCACTGTGCCCATCAAATTCTGCCACTGTGCCCATCAAATGCTACCATTGTGCCCATCAAATGCTGCCACTGTGCCCATCAAATTCTGCCACTGTGCCTATCAAATGCCACCACTGTGCCCATTAAATGCTGCCACTGTGCCCATCAAATTCTGCCACTGTGCCCATCAAATGCTACCACTGTGCCCATCAAATACTGCCACTGTGCCCATCAAATTCTGCCACTGTGCCCATCAAATGCTACCGCTGTGCCATGTAATGCTGCCACTGTGCCATCAAATGCTCCCAATGCTTCCACTGTGCCATCAAATGCTCCCACTGTGCCATCCAATGCTGCCACTGTGCCATCAAATGCTCCTAATTCTGCCACTGTGCCATCCAATGCTGCCACTGTGCCAATCGAATGCTGTCACTGTGCCATCCAATGCTGCCACTGTGATCCCACCCCTCCTGCTCGCCATCTGCCCAGCACTTACCCTGTCTCGTGGGGCAGAGGGTGACAGCGATCAGTGTCTTCTCCCCTCTATGCATCTCCCTCTGTCCTCCTCTCCTATAATTGGACTTCTGATAGGTGTCCAATCCTTTGGCTTTGCTAACATTGAGCTGAGTGAGAAGGAACGCACAGTGTTGCGCCCGCTTCTCACTTTTTTGGACGCCTATTAGAGCAAAAGGCTCTAATCAGGTGCTTCCAAAAAACACCCCACTGCTGTAATTCAGGTGCCCGGTGACCGGAAAGGAGCCGACCATAGCACCGACCATAGATAGATTCATGCAATGCATGAATCTATCTATGGCAATTAGAGAGTAACAGGAGAGGGGGTGGCGCTCCTGTGTCCCTAAGGACGCACCGCCACTGACGGGTTGGGTAACGATGACTGTCCATCACAGCCCAGACCAATTGGTAATGGGCATTCAGCTAGTTTGGAATGTTTTGACTGATAAATCTCACATAAATTGGGAACTGAAGTTGTCTGCCGCCTTCATTCTTGGGTACTCACATGTATCACAATAACACCCACACATGGTCAAAATCAAAGGGCCCATAGACATCCAACGCAGGTGTATATAGACCCAGTCCAAAGTTTTTTCCAAGTAGCATTTTGCATGAACATGAACACTTGCCAACTAACTAAAAAGCCAGACATCATCTCATGTTCGTGGAGAATGATTTTTTTTTTGGGGGGAAATATTGCATATTGCGTTGTGCTCTAATCCCCTCCTTACATGTAATGCACTGTATCACTTTCACCTATGCTGTAAGAAGCCCACAGGTGATTTGTAGTGTTGCTCACGAATATTCGCATTGCGAATATTCGCTATGAATATTGTATATTCGAGTATTCGCGAATAACTCGAATATCGCGGCGAATATTCGCTATTTCGAATATTCGTATTTTTTTAAAAATTTCGCAATCAAATTCGCAATCAATTTCGCATTCGCACTAGCGAAATTTCGCACTTTTTTTTTTTTATAAAATATAGTGAATATTCGTAAATATCGAATATTCGTGATATTTTATCCAAGAAAAAATAGCGAAATTTCGCAATTTTTTTTTTTTTTTATAAAATATCACGAATATTCGATATTAACGAATATTCGCGAATATTCTTTGAAATATTTGCGAAATATTGCGAAATCGAATATGGCGTATACCGCTCATCACTAGTGATTTGATCTGTTCCACTGCCTTTGTAATTACTACAGCCGTTTTACGGCTAAAAACATTAACCGTTGGGGTGCCTTGATGACTGGAGTTGAGAAACACTGTTTTAGAGAACTTAGGCTTCATTTAGACATGCAGTTGCGGTGCAGAAAAAAATTGTGGTTGAGCCACTATTTTGCCATCCGTCAATCACTTAAGCCGCAATAGGCAGCAGACAGAAGAGTTTATATGCTGTGATCGCAATGCTTTGCTTTAAGCCAATGGTAAAGTTTCCCATGTAACGACTACACGATCAAGTAAATGGGGAAGCGTTGCAAACGCCCCACAAGTACCACGTTTCCAGAAAATAAGCCTGGGTCTTAGATTAATTTTTTCAACAAAAGACCCAGTATGGCTTATTTTCGTAGTTGGACTTGTCATGTGTTGTCTTCTTTTCCCATCCTTCTCCCTGCCTGTCAGAAATCCGCAGAGGCCAGTCGTTAAAAGTGCCTGTAAAATCATAATATGCACTGCATTACAGCCCTATACAATGTAAAGTGTGCACCGTACCTTCCTACAGTGCCTTCCTCAGCGTTTCCGTGATCCACTTTATTGGTCTTCCATGCTCTGAGCACTGCAGAGGGAGGGGGACCCGAGATCCCCACTGATTGCTGTCAGAAGGAGAGCAGCGGAGGATCAGCTGAGCGCCGCTTGGCACTTCCATGACCCGCCTGATCCGTCTTTTCCCACTCCCAGCACTGCAGAGGGAGGGGGGCCGAAGATCGCCCGATGACGGTGTCAGAAGGAGAGCAGCAGGGATCAGCTGAGCGCCGCTCGGCACTTCCTTAGCCCGCCTGATCAGTCTTTACCACTCAGAGCACTACAGAGGGAGGGGAGCCCGAGATCCCCTGCTGACGACTGTTAGAAGAAGAGAAGCGGGGGATCAGCTGAGCGCCGCTCGGCACTTCCATGGCCCATCTCATCTGTCTTTTCCCACTCCGAGCACTGCAGAGAGAGGGGGGCCCGGGATCCCCCACTGACAGCTGGCAGATGAGGAGGAGAGCAGCGGGGGATCAGCTGAGTGGCACCGCAACGAAGGTATTCGCCACATAAACATACACAACCCTTCCCAACTAGGGCTTATTTTTGGGGTAGGACCCAGCCCGCCCTGAAAATCACAGTAGGGCTTATTTTCGGGGTAGGTCCTATTTTCGGGGAAACCCAGTTTGTGCAATGCATCCAGTTGCATCATGTCTGTTGGCAAAAATGTGTTTTTAACAGGCAGCGAAGAGTCATCACTTTGCTTCCTCATCACCTGTTAGTAGCCTCTGAAGTGCGATCTGAATGCAGATCGAGCTTCAGAGAAAAGTGAGATTTAGACACAAGTCTAAACCTATATTTAGTGAGTCACCACTGCAGTGCAGCATACGGCATATCTGGTTTGCACATATAAAGGATGATCTGCATCATAAGATTATCCATAAAGAGATCTCTCCTCTAATCTTGAAATGCATTGTACAAGGACATACTGTTTTATGCTGGACCTTGGTTATGAGTGCACACGTTCTACAAGGACACTTCCCTTTTCTAAGCAGAAAGGCAATATTTGCTGAGCTTCCCAAGAAGGTCTTTACGTGCTAGAAAATTGCTATCAGTGCCAATGAGCGCAGACAACTGTGGGCTTCAGAAGACAGATAACATATTTTAGAATGTCAAGGACTACAATTTAGGGTTGATTTACTAAAGGAAAATACACTGTACACTTTGCAAGTGCAGTTGCAGTTTGAAAGGGCATTTATCCCAGAGCTTAGTAAATGAGGAGAAGCTCTGCTGACTTCCGCCACCCAATCATGTGAAAGCAAAAATGCTGTTTTTTTTTATATTCCTTTCATACAGTATAAATGGGTATTCTTTGCAAAGTGAAGCTTTACCCTAAAGGGGTTGTAAAGGTACAATTTTTTCCCCCTAAATATCTTCCCTTACCTTAGTGCAGTTCTCCTTCGCTTACCTCATCCTTCCATTTTGCTTTTAAATGTCCTTATTTCTTCTGAGAAATCCTCGCTTCCTGTTCTTCTGTCTGTAACTCCACACAGTAATGCAACACTTTCTCCCTGGTGTGAAGTGTCACACTCGCCCCTCCCTTGGACTAAAGGAGAGTCAGGACGCCCACTAACACACAGCTCCTTTCTCTATGTGCAACGTAGAGAGCGTCCTGACTCTCCTGTAGTCCAAGGGAGGGGGCGAGCACGACACTTCACACCAGGGAAAAAGCCTTGCATTACTGTGTGGAGTTACAGACAGAAGAACAGGAAGTGAGGATTTGTCAGAAGAAATAAGGACATTTAAAAGCAAAATGGAAAGATGAGGTAAGTGAAGGAGGACTGCACTAAGGTAATGGAAGCTATTTAGGGAAAAATAACTGTACCTTTACAACCCCTTTAGGCTAAGGTGACCAGATTTTTAAAATTAATTTCGGGGACATATTTTTTTTTACTAATAATGGCAGCAATCAGCGACTCTCTGCCTGTCCCCGCCGCCCACCTCACAGCCTGTAAAGTCTTACTCTCCAGGCCCCGGCTACTACTGGGTGGGGAGCGGAGGAAGATCAAGGAGATAGGCAGGCAGGTGGCTGGCCAGGACTTGAGCCAAGGCAGAAAAACATGCGAACGCAGCTGAATGGGCATGCGCCCGAAACTGAAGAAATATCCTCTGCTTCGACCAGCACATGATCATCAGAAAGGGGCAAAGATAATCGAAAAAAATACACCCCCTAAGCTAGTAGGAGCGGCGAAGTGGGGGGGTGTAATTCCGTATTTATTTTTATTCTGCACTGACTGTTTTTGAAATTGCCCCAGCCCTTGTTTAAATCCAATCCGGGGACAAACCCAGGGACAGACTTGGCCCGGGGACAGTGTCCTCAATCCGGGGACTGTCCCCTGAAACCGGGGATGTCTGGTCACCCTACTTTAAGCTCTGGAGCAAACGCCGCTGCAGAGTAAACCTGAGAGTGCAGAGTCTATTTGCCTTTGGCAAATCAATCCCCATTGCATATGGCTGGGTTCAGGAGTGCCTGGATTGTAGAAGGGTATGTGCAGAAATAATAAGCATGGATGTGCTGACATCAGACTCCACATATAGGTAATAACCTTTCCCTATGCAGGTCCTGCAAAACTGGAGTTTTACTTGTAGTTGGTAAGGAGCACCACCCATTATCCATATTTTGGCAACCTGGGAGATGACATTTAATTGATTGTGATTTGTGAATACAACATAAGCAGCTGTGAGTTTCATGTACAGACAATGCAGCCTACACTGGTGTGTCTTCTCTTACTGGGTACATGTGAATACAACAATGTTGGTTTCGCCTTCTTTTTATATTCAAACTACTAAGGAGTGAAATCCTCTGTCAGCGATTGTTGAAGTAACGCCCAGGGTGCTGCCTTCTATCATGGCACAAACACCATCCTTTTGTTAGTTGTAATGACTGGGCTGTAAATCAATCACATTTACATTATACAAATCACATGCAGAAAACCCGTGTCTCCATCACAAATGCATTATCACTATTTTGTCCAAGAAGATTCACCCATTGACAGTCTTTCAGGGGAATGTATAGTGTTTTCAATGTTTACATTGTACATATATATGTACATAGATATACACACTATATCACCAAAAGTATTGGGACACCTGCCTTGAGGCTGGGTTCACACTGGTCCGACAAACGCTCCGACATTGGGAGCTAATGTCGCATGACGTGTGAAAATCAATGTTTCCCTATGAGAGCCGTCTTAAAGGGGTTGTAAAGGTAAACGTTTTTTTACCTTAATGCAGGGGTGCCCAACCTTTTGAAGAGCGAGGGCCATTAAAGCAACATGGCAACCAGTCGTGGGCCACAATGAGTAGAGTGGAGGGATGACAGGTCACGGCTACTCTATAGGCCCTCAGATCTGCTCAGATGGAAGGGGACAAATTCCCTTCTGTTTTTTGGATTGGAGGCAGGCGGGCGTAAATGGACATCTGTCGCTCCATAGAGGTGAATTAAGGGTCCCATTTGGTCGGGCTGATCGTGTGAAAAGGGCCTAAGAATGATGTGCTGCGGTTTACCCACACCATGGGTGCAGTGTAGGGCACCTGTGTCTATCCTGCGGGTTAGCTGAACTTTACCATAGACTCCACCTGTGGCAAAAGCCAGCAGTGTAGAGGAAGCATCGGCTTATGGGGCTCTGCTCTACAGCCACTTCCTTCCTCTACCACCAGCTTCATTCACAACACTGATGCTGTGGTATGGCGGGTGGGCAACCTGCAATCTGGGCTTGCCAACCCACCATTCCAGAGCAGGGGGTCGCGGGCCACATCAGAGGGCTTTGCGGGCCACATGTGGCCCCCGGACCACTGGTTGGCCACCCCTGCCTTAATGCATCCTATGCATCCTACGTCAGCCCTCAAAATTTCCACTCGCCTACTAGCATTTGGCGAGTGGATTTCAGCTGGGGGCGAGTGATGACAGGGCTGCATCACCAATCTCCCTCCAATCTGTGCCTACACTTAGAGCCCCGATGCGATTGGCGGCCGAAGAGGAAAGGCGCATGCTCGGGAAAAGTAGTCTGGTGAGCCGCGCACAGGCAGAGCAGTACACAGGTACTCTCCTTACAATTCTCATTAAGCCATGGGACCTAACAGTATGACCTCTCTGAGCCTGCCCCCCTCCACCCGACCAATGTAGCTGGGGAGCAGGAAGTAATGAGTGAGGTGGAGGATTGCGAAAATGACCACTCCGGGTGTCCCAGGTAGGCAGTGCAGCGCTCACTGAAAGTTGCCCTGACATGAGAGCGACAGCCTTCCAGTTTGTGCAGTTTTCTTCTCCTTGTGCTCTATGTAAGTGTCCAGCAGTTCAGCCTGTGCTATGGTGTCAATGGCTGTGCAGTTGTGTGGAACTCGGTGCTGGATTGTACTCCCTCCCGCTGTGCTGCAGCTCCTCTCCTCACTGCCAGCCTGAATAAAGGGGATGGATGGGAGTTGCAGAGGAGACTGGATGGATGGGAGTTGCAAGAGAATGGGGAAGAGACCCTGTTCTAGTGCCCTGTCCCTCTGGTCTGCCCCCAGTGCCCTGTCCCTCTGGTCTGCCCCCATGCCCTGTCCCATTTTGTTAAAGTTGTTGGTAATATTAAATTGTGTAACTTGATTCTGCATTAAACATTTAACAGTGTCATTCCATGAGATAATCTACAAGGGCGTGTTTAGGGGCGCAATTAGGCGCGGGGCAGTGTATGAATGGGCTGTTAGGTGGAGCAACTGGTGGCGGGTAACTCTTGAGGCCTGGCTAGTAGCTCAGGGCTTGAAATTTTGAGCCCTGTCCTACGTGATTTCAATGTAAATCGCGGGCCGAAATCGCAAAAAGTAGTACAGGAACTACTTATTAGAATCGGTGCAGCGCCGCAGATGCGGCGTCGCACTGATTAGGACGGTGCCATTGCCGACAATTGCCGGCAAATGCTGCCGATTTGAGAGGCGATTTGACATGTCAAATCGCCTCTTAAATCGTACCAAATCATGCTCAATGTGAACCAGACCTTAGACTGGGTTCACACTGATACTACAGACAGTCATATGACTTTCATCCTACTTTGCTCTGCGACATCAGTCCTACATCACTCCTACATTGGTCCAACAACCATCCACTTTCATGAACAGGATACTACTTTGATCCGACTTTGTGATAGTCTGACTTGTTCTTTGACCAATCAAAACAATCCCAGAGTGAGATAAATTCCTTTTACTGCTGCTGTAATCACCATGTCTGATGCCACAAGTCGGATGGTTTATGGTGTGGAGTTGTTTCTCTTGGCCCCTTAGTTCCAGTGAAGGGAACTCTTAAAGCGATACTAAAGTCTTGTTTTTTTTCTTTAAAAATAACAAACATGTTATACTTACCTGCTCTATGTAGTGGTTTTGCACAGAGAAGCCTGGATCCTCTTCTTCTTGGGTCGCTCTTCTGTGATCCTGGCCCCTTCCTCCTGTCAAGTGCCCCCACAGCAAGCAGCTTGCTATGGGGGCACCTGAGTTGAGCCGCAGCTCTGTGTGTCCATTCAGACACGGAGCCATTGTTCGGCCCGACCCCCTCTCACTCCTGATTAGCTAACTGACTAATTGACAGCAGCATTAGCCAATGTGTTAGCCCACACCTGTACCCATTAGGGTGCTTAAGTAAACTGCTGGACATTGTGCCTGTGTCTGATCATGCTCTGGATTTAGGTCTGTCAGACTTCTTTCCGTTTATGTATTCCATTTTGTCTGTGAAACGTTTGGACAGCATTTGTACTAAACTTGTCTTTGCCTAACCTGATCGTTGGCCTGTTACCTCTAACATTGCGAGACATTTTTTCATATAACTGTAGCGGGGTCATCCTATCAGAGACTATTGATAGGCTTGAATCCGCACCGGAGCTCTGCCACACCTGTATATAGGTTAAGATGTCTTTTGAGAAGGATTCAGGTGGATCGGGCCTGTTCGGGTGAGAGGGCACATGCCCACCTTTCGAACCCCCCTACTTTGACAGACAATTTAATGTCACTCCATAGTTCGGAGACACGTGTTTATTTTTGACTGAACAGGAGAGGCCTATTAAGTTGAAAGTTATGCCACTGGATTGGCTGACGCTGGCTAGCGATCAGTCTATCATCATTTGTGTTCATCGTTATCCCATTGACTGAGCTTATTTCATCCTTTATCTTTCGCCTTTATCTTTACCTTTAGTTTAGACCACTTTTTTTTTCTTGTTTACTTGCCAACTCTCGCACGGGCCCTTGCAGAGTTTTTCTTGTGTTGATACCTGTGCATTATTGTTACTATTGACTATTCAAACCCTTTACATATCTTTACCATATTTACAGTAAAGCTATTCTCTTGGTTTGAATATATATATATATATGTATATATATATATATATTGTGAGACGTGTGTTTATTCCTGGGAGCAAAAGAAGAGGTAACAACATTATTACAATATCATTGCATGTTTTATGTGTGCTATTGTGGCCTCAGCCAAGTAGGGGTCACAATACAATTATACCCATCCGGTGTGCCAAGGGAGGGTTCGAGCCAGTTAAAGGGGATGAATGAATGAATGAATGAATGAAAACTTGTATAGCGTGACACATGCGAACTGAATCGCCTCTGGGCGCTTGTTGTTCCTGTCTCCTTTGATATCAAAAGAGAAAAGTCTTGACCTTTTTTCTAAATGCTAGGTGGTTCTCCTCCAACCGAATGCTGGTTGGTAAAGCGTTCCATAGTCTGGGGCCTTGGATCGCGAATCTCCTTTCTCCTTTGGACTTGAAGTTGGCTTTCGGAACCTGGAGTAGGTTCCGATTCGTGGATCGCAAAACGCGATTGGGATTATGCGCTTTTATTATTTCGCATAAATAAAGAGGGGCAGTCCCATGGACACATCTATGAGTAAGACAGAGGGATGAATTAACCTTTTGAGAGTAGATCCCAAAATCTAACCAGCGGCTCCTGAGGGGGTAGTGCTACATAACTATATGGAACTTAAACTATGAGGGTCTTCCAAAAGGTTTCCACACTTTTATATATACAGTAATAGATATCATTGGCAGCCCGTCCATGTGTCCACCCATGCGTCCGGCCCCCTGATCTACATTGAAGAATGTGATTAGAGCCAGAGGCTCTAATAGGCATCAAAAAAAGGATGGACTCAGAGGGCAATACTTTTTTTTGCGGTCTTTGACCTCATTAGGGCAATTTTCTCTCTCTATTTGTCCTGTTTACCATTATCATTAAAAGTGAATGTTAACAAAATCACACATTTTTGGTCATCCCCAGAAAGGTAATAGATGGGAAGTCTTACAATGGGGACACAAGTATTGGTGATCTAGGTGTCCCCGAGAGATTCCCTTAATTTGAAGGGATTTCCTCTCACTTCCTGTTTTGACTATAGACAGAAAGTGAAGGTAAATCTCCCCAAGGGGACAAATAGGGCACAAAGAAACCTTACAGGGGTTATAACCCTCATTTACTCTATCCAGGATGAAAAAAACATGTTTTGCTTATAGTTCTACTTTCAGATTGCTAGTGTATCTACATTTGCTAATACATTGAGTGAGTGAGTGAAGAACTTATATAGCGCAGCACATGCAAACTAAATCGCCTCTGGGCGCATCTGTGCTGCACATGGTGTTTAGGGTGTGCCCGGGCACACCCTGAGGGCACGCCTATGCGGATTGGTTACCTCCCCCAGTCAGTCCCCTCCCCCTACAGTTAGAACCACTCACTAGGGTACACATTTAACACCTTGATGGCCCTCTAGTGTTAACCCCTTCCATGCCAGTCACATTTACATAGTATTCAGTGCATATTTATAGCACTGTTCGCTGTATAAATGTGAATGGTCCCAAAATAGTGTCAAAAGTTTCCGATGTGTCCGCCACAATATCGCATTCGATTGCCGCCATTACTAGTAAAAAAAAAATGCTATAAATCTATCCCCCATTTTGTAGCCGCTATAACTTTTGCACATATACGCTTATTGCAATTTTTTTTTTTTTTTTTTACCAAAAATATGTAGAATACATATCAGCCAAAACTAAGGAAAAAAATCTTTTTTTATATATTTTTGGGGGATATATTATAGCAAAAAGTAATATTGCTTTTTTTCAAAATTTTCGCTCTTCTCTTGTTTATAGCGCCAAAAATAAAAACCACAGAGTTGATCAAATACCACCAAAAGAAAGCTCTATTTGTGGGGATTTTTTTTTTTTTTTTTTCATTTGGGTACAGTGTTGAATGACTGCGCAATTGTCATTCAAAGTGTGACAGCGCTGAAAGCTGAAAAATGGCTTGGGCAGGAAGGGGGTGAAAGTGCCCAGTATTGAGGTGGTTAATGTTCAGATTTGCTTTAACAATTTTTTGTACAGTTGAAAATATTTCCGAGACCAACTGAAAATGATGAATCGTACAGCAGGATTTATGAGCCGGTGCAGGATAATGATAAGAGGGAACACCTGGTTAGTCAGTTACCTGGAATAGAAAGGAAACTAAACATATGAGGCCTGTGACTGAGATAAAGGACAGCTGGACAGGAACAAACATTACACACCTTCCTGGCTACCCTTCAGCTCTCTGTACTTCTGTACACTGCACTGCTACAAATGATCCTTTCTTGTGGCTCTAAAATTTGGCAAACTGGGACCAGCAATCCTCTTCAGGCAAAGGTTGCACAAACTAAGTTCAGAAGTTTCTACCACTGCCTCCTGAATGGCTTTTTTTTAGCAATATTTTTTTGGGGGGGGGAACGGTCATTTTCAATGGGCTTAGTCAGTGCTGATCCTGACCTCCCTGGGGCCCTAAGCAAAATGACATGTCACATTAAATTTGAGAAGCGGGGGGAGGGGGTGTTCTGCTGTCGAAAATGATATCTTTCATTAAAGTGAGAAGCAGGGGGTGCTGACTTCTTACCTCTTCTCCCATGCAGCCAGCGAGTTGAAAAGCGGGGCCGAAAATGACTTCTCACCAGGGGGCCCTCCGCAGCTTTGCGGGGCCCTGAGCGGCTTGCATAGTGAGCCTATAGGGAGGATCGGCCCTAGGCTTAGTCACAGCCGCGACTCGCACATTAGACATATGGTAGCGGTGTGATCAAAGCCCACCAGTATTATGCCGCATACACACGATCATTTTTCGGCATGAAAAAAAAAAACTAGGGCTGTGCAAATTAACTTTTAATTAATCGATTAATCTTTAATTTTTTGATCGATCAAAATCTTTTTGATCAATTAAAATTCTTTTGATTGGTACTCACCTCTCCGCCAGCTTCTGGGCCTTCAGGGAGTTCCGTCGGAGATCCGGTAACATCACAGACACCGGCAGGGCTTGCCGTGTCCATCTGAAGGGCTCCTTTGCTGTGCCTTCATATCTGCATGCCGGCGGGACCTTACTATCTGCCACACACAAGGGCTGTTACACTTTCCTCTATCACTTCCCTCTATCAACCTGGGATTCTACAGCCATCCACTGGGAGTTGTGATAGTTCCCTTCACGGGACATCTACATGCCGACGGACTGATGTTAACATCTCCTCATCTTGATTCAGCAGTGGTATCGTTGTACACATTTTTATACCATTTTCATACTTAGCTACATGTTTTTATGACTGCTTTTTCTACGTTTGGTATTACTCGCACCATTTTTACAGTTTATGTAGCTACTGCGCTGTGTGTTTTTTGTATCCTGCTATGATCCATTTTTCCAGTGGTTGGTAGCTGCACTGGGAATCAGCCTGCAAGTAGATCAGCTAAAAGTAGTTGGATCTGTATGTGCGTTATAATTAATCAAAATTAGTCGATTAAAAAAATAAACGATTAATCGAACACAAACATTTTGATCAGTAACAGCCCTAAAAAAAACGTAGTTTTTCAAAAACGTCATTTAAAATGATCATGTGTGGGCTACACATCATTTTTCAGGTTCTGAAAAATGACAAAAAAAAAAAAATTTGAACATGCTGCATTTTTTTACGTTGTTTTTCAGGTTGTAAAAAATGATCGTGTGTGGGCTAAAATGACGCTTTAAACTCGCGCAAGTTATGAGACGGGAGCACACGTTCTGTTAAAACTACCGTTCATAATGGAGTAAGCACATTCATCACGCTGTAACAGACTGAAAAGCACAAATCGTCTTTTACTAACACGGAATCAGCTAAAGCAGGCCAAAGGCGAATAGAACTTCCCCTTTAGAGTGCCGTCGTACGTGTTGTATGACCACCGCGCTTTGCTCATCGTTTTTTAAAAACAATGGTGTGTGGACAACGTCGTTTTTTTTTTTTTTTCAAAAAGTTTTTATTAGGGTTTTACAGAGGACAAAATGAACATACAGCAGAAACATTGGCAATGAATGCGTATAAGCAAGGGGTGGGGGGGAGAGGTTGAGGGCTGGGGAGGGAAAGCGAGAAGGAGAGGGGGGAAAGGGGGAGGGAGGAGAAAAGAAGATATAAAGGGGAAGCAGGGGGGGGGGGAGGAGGGAAGAGGGGAAGAGGTTTAGAGCCTGCAGTGCAAGTATAGAGGGGAGGGGGGGGGGGGGGAGTGCCTGACCAACATATAAACAAATGGTGAGATGCAACAATGATCCCGAGGCCCCCAGGTAGGAGGGGCATTGGGAGAATAAGTACCATACTAGGACATGAACTGGTCAGATCTAGGAGAGGTGGGTACATGTAAGGCATGTATTATATAGGAGCAACATAACACAATTCAATAAGACAATTACAGCAGGGGAGTTCAAAAAGAAAAAGAAAAAATAGCAGATATAGTGTAGCCCCTCGATAAGGGGGACAGTGTTCAAGTTCTGCACGAGGGGGGGGGGCACCGAGGGGTAGCAGAGGTTACGTTGGTGGGGGGGGGAGTGGACAGTGTTCCAGTCGCCGACAGTGGTCCTGGATAAGTGGTGGCCATAGCGGAGGGTGGTGACGGTATTCCCCCCAAGGGTGGGGGAGGTGGGGATTTGTGGTATGAGAAAGAAGATTGTTCAAAGATGGCTATGTCCTCCTGAGACAACGTTGAATCCATGAAGGGTCGCCAGATTGAGAAGAAGCGGGATTGTGCAGTGTCTCGTGTAAAGTCTGTGGTGGCTCTTTCTCTGTAGAGGAGGAGGAGAAGGTCCCGTTGAAGTTGGGTGACAGACGGGGGGTGTGGGGAGATCCAGCTTCTCAGGATCACCCTGCGTGCAGCAAGGAAGCAGAGTAAAGGCCAGTCCTTACACGGCCGTGGAGCGGCTAGGGGGGCGGAGGCGGTGGAGACATCTAAGACATCCTGTTGGGATCTCTGGAGTAGGAGAGGGTCCCAGTATCCGAAAATGAGGAGGAGTGGGTCTTTAGGCAGCTTCAGTAGGGTAACTTTAAAGATGTAGGCAAGGGTTTGGTCCCAGAAGGCTGAAATAAAAGAACAGGACCAGAAGCGGTGGGCCAGGGAGGGCTTTGGGTGAAGGCACAGTGGGCACCTGGCGCTGCTGGGGTCTTGCGATGAGTGAAGAAAGGGGAGATGGGCCCGGTGTAGGATCTTCAGTTGGCTTTCTCTCCATACTTCATTGGGGGTGAGACGCATAACTGTGTTGTAGCCTTGGAGCAATTTGTGGATCAAGTTATCGTCGGGGAAGTCCTTACCCCAGTTGGACGCGGATGTGTCGGCCAGGTGTATCGAGGTTCCGGTGAGCAGGGGTTTGTATAAATCCGAGATTGAAAATGAACCACCTGAGAGCAGCCGATCCACGAAAGAGGGGGAGAAGCGCTTACATGGGTCGTTGCATGATGATCGTAGGTAGGTGGCGCATTGCCAGTAGTGGAAGACATCGGTTTTGGGCAGCTTAAAGGTTTCCGCCGTGGTGGCGAAGGGTAAAGGTCGCCCAGTTGAGGTGTCGCACAGAGAGGCAAATAGTGTGAGTCCCTTTTCCTGCCATCTTTGGAAGGGTTTGTGATCCAGACCCGCGGGGAAGTTGGGGTTTCCTTGGATGGGGAGATGACGTGACACAAAGGGGGACAGCCCGAGGAGTTTCCTGGTTTCCCTCCAGGCAATGACCGTGTCCCTGAGTAACAGGTTGTGTTGGAGTTTGGGGGTAATTGACTTCCATTTACAGTGGAGAAGGGCCGCCAGAGAGAGGGGGTGTACCATGTCAGATTCCAGTGAATAGTTCGAGTATTTTGAGGCTTGGGATATCCAGTCTAAACTAAATCTTAACAGACATGCTAAGTTGTAGAGTCTAACATTGGGGAGACTAGCGCCGCCCTCGCGTCTGGGGAGAAAGAGTTTCTTCATAGCTATGCGTGGCCTTTTGCCGTGCCAGATGAATTTAGATATAGCCGATTCAATAAGTTTAACATCTTTATGGCGTACGAGAAGTGGGATAGTCTGCAGTGGATATAACAGTCTGGCAAAGCTGACCATTTTGACTAGATGGCATCTCCCCAGGAGCGAGAGCGGTAGATCTGACCAGTTCAGCAATTCTTGGGATAGTTTAGCAATCAGAGGGGGGTAGTTTAGGTGGTACAGAGATGAAGGAAGTTTGCCTATTTTTATGCCGAGGTAGGTGATATGGGACGTGGCTATGGTGAAGATGGAGTGTTGGGACCAGGGTGGATTGGGATGGATGCCAAGAGGGAGAATTTCACTTTTGGAATAGTTTATTCGGAGGCCCGAGCAGAGTCTGAAGTCATCAAAGATTGACTTGATGGTAAGCATGTCAGAGGAGGGGTCCGCTGAGAAGATGAGGACGTCATCTGCAAAAAGTGAGGAGCGGAGTTCGTGTGTGCCGCTTTTGATGCCGTGGAGGGGTGCTACTTGGATGAGATGTCTGGAGAGGGGTTCGAGGGCTAAATTAAAAAGGAGTGGGGAAAGGGGGCAGCCCTGTCGCGTCCCCTTGTGGAGCCGGAACTCACCCGAGAGCATCCCGGCCGCCACCAGGGTCGCCGAGGGGGTTTTGTACATGGCGTTGATGAGGTGACAGAAGGGGCCGGAGAAACCCATTTTGGCCATGGACAGAGAAAGCCACTCGAAACTCACATTGTCAAAAGCTTTCTCCGCGTCCAGGGTGATGATGATGGCGAAGTCGCCCTCAGGGTGTTGTTTGGCGTGCTCCAGGGCCAGCATGACTTTGCGGATATTTAAAGTGGCTGTCCTACCCTTAACGAAGCCTGATTGTGCCGGGTGTATCAAGGAGGGGATAATGTCTGCGAGTCTGTTTGCAACGATTTTTGAAAGGATCTTTACATCTAGGTTCAGTAGGGATATTGGTCTGTATGAGCCTGGCTCGAGGGGGTCCTTTCCTTTTTTGGAGAGTAGTTTGATAATGGCCCGGTTTCCCGAGGGGAGGTAGGGGCCGCCTGCCCACATGCCGCTATATACCTTATGGAGGGTGGGTTCTACGATGTTTTGCAGGGTCTTGTAAAATTCGCTTGTGAAACCGTCAGGGCCTGGGGCTTTGGAAGGCGTGAGTTTGCGTATAGTGTCTGAGATTTCGGTAATGGAGATAGGGGCGTTGAGGGCTTCTAGTTGAGAGGGGGTAATTTTGGGGATCACCAGGTTTTCTAAGAAGGCGGCGGCTACAGATTTGTCAATGGGGTCCGGGGCGTATAGGGCCGAGTAGAATTGAAGCATCGTTTTGTTTATGGCCGGAGGTGTGGTGTGAATGGAGCCTTTGGGGTCTCTCAGGGCCGTGATATGGGTGGGATTGGATGGGCCTTTACTTAGCCTGGCGAGCAGCTTGCCCGCTTTGTTCCCGAATCTGTGAAGGGTGGCGTCTAGGTTCGCTCTTTTAACTGTTTCTATAGTGTCTGCCCAGGTGTCAAAAGATCTTTTTGCTGCGTGCCATTCGTCCCTGTTTTCGGGGGAGTCAGTTACATAAAGAGCTCTTTGGGCTAGGTGCAACCGGGAGCTGGCCAATTTGTATTGTGATAGGGCGTTTCTCTTGAAGGAGGTGGCGTAAGATATGATCTGGCCCCTGAGGAAAGCCTTACCGGCGTCCCAGAAGAGGTTTGGATCATCTATGTGGAGGGCATTAGACGAGGAGTATTCGGCCCAGGCGTTTTCTATGAAGCACTGAAAGTCAAAGTGATTGTTGAGATAGGAGGGGAAGCGCCATAGTTTTGGGTGGGGGGGGAGGTCTAGGTTGTTTAGTGAGACTGAGATCGGGGCATGATCCGACACGGCAATGTCGAGTATGTCGGTGGCGGAGACTAAAGGAATGAGGTCGTCTGAGGCGAAAAGGTAGTCAATTCTAGTAAAGATTGCATGTGGGTTGGAGAAGAAGGTAAATTCTCTGTCGGCAGGGTGAGCTAGCCGCCAAAGGTCCCGCAGGCGAAGTGAGTCCATTGTGGAGGCAAACAGGGAAGGGTTGGAGGGGGCAGAGGCTAGGTTGGACCGTTTAGGGGAAGATCTGTCATCTATCTGGTCTAGGGTGTCGTTGAAGTCGCCTCCCACCAGGTGGGGGAGGTGAGAGTGTTGCAGTATCCATGTGGAAAGTTCACAGTAAAAGTCCTTCCCCGGGGAATTGGGGGCGTAGACGTTTGTAAGGACAAGTTCCTTGGAGCCTATCTTAACATGGGCGGATAATAATCTACCCTGGGTGTCTGATTTTACCGCAAGGACCGAGCATGGGAGGTTTTTATGGATCAGAATGAGGACACCGGCCTTCCGGCCGACGGCCTCAGAGCCTAGGACCGTACCCACCCAGAGTTTTTTCATGCGGGGGAAGTCAGAGGTAGGGAGGTGGGTTTCCTGCAGTAGGGCAATATCTGTTTTTAGCCTTTTCAGGTGTCTGAGGATTTTCATTCTTTTGTTTGGGGACCGGAGTCCCTTTACATTCCATGAGACAATTTTCATGTTATCGGTTCGGGGAAGGGGGTCTGAGAAGGATTTTTAGGATGTGTATCGCGCGAGGCAGCTCCGATGATGGCCAACTTAGGCGAGGGATATGGGCGACGTGGGGCACTTGCAAAGGGGAAAGCGCAGGGGGGGAGTGGGCAGGTGCCTGGGGGAGTGTGTGGGGTGGGGGTGCTGGTAGGGGAGGGAAGGAGGGCGAGAAGAAGAGAGGGGGGTAACAAGAGCAACAAAACCAAACTTGTGAACTTCGCTTTTTTCCGCATGAAGTCGCTGTACGGGGCGGCTCCCCTGTCACGACCTGGAGACATGGGGCCCGGAAGCCCAGAGCAAGGCGCAGGGCATCATTCGGCTGGCTAGTGCATACCCGGATATGCCGGGTATGCCTAAGTAGACCGTACAGTGAGGCCAGGAGGCGCTAACAGTGAGAGCAGTAATAAAATAGTAGTCTAACAATATAACAGGTATTTTAGAGCAGAGAGAGGGAGGGATATAACATAACACAATTTTAGTAGGGGGAAGCAGGGTTCATAACAACGTGGCCTATCTAGTAGAGGCAACAAAAGTAAGCATGGGACATGGTAAAGGTTATGGTAAAACAGAGGTCACACGAAGATAGATAATATGATAAAACAAACCGAACATATTCCTAAGCATGGAAGGATAAAATGCAAGGTGAACATGAACATCAGAAGGGGGCCGGGGGTGGGAGAGCAATGCTCAAGAGCCTGACCTGGCTGGAAGGTACAGAGGGTTAGAGCATAGCAAGGGCCCCGGGGGCGCAGGTGCCCGAACGGGTCGTGCTCTGGAGGGGCCCAGCAGAGTGAGAAACAAGGATTGGAGTAGAGAGCAGAGAACCGTGAGTGTTCACAAAGCAGGTGGCGGTCATCTTGTGGCAGCCAGGTTCGGGTCGACGCCCGAGTGCCTGAAGCGCTTCGGGGAGTCCTTCCTAGGGCTTCTTTGATCCAGGGAGCGATTAAGTGGAGGGGCCTTTGAGGGGGTCTGGGGATGCGGCTGCGCATGCCTTGATCTCAGGAAAGCTTCAGCCTCCGAGGGATCCTGGAAGGTCAGCTGGTCTCCGTTGGGGGCCTTGAGGCGTAGGATGGCCGGGAAGGCTAGTGTAAACTTTATTTGTAGCTTGAAGAGCTCCGAGCATATTGGTTGAAAAGCCTTTCTTTTCTTTGACACCTCGGCCGAGTAATCAGCAAATACTAGGACTTTTGTGCCGTCGATTTGGAGCTGGCGAGCCTGTCGGAATGTATGTAGTATGAGGGACTTGTCCGCATAGTTTAGGTATTTGGCTATGATCGGGCGTGGGGATTTGCGGTCTGAATTGAAGGCCCCCATGCGGTGCGCGCGTTCCACCATGCATGGGCCTGGGAGGCCCAGTGCTTCAGGGATGCGGTGAGAGCAAAAGTCAGCTAATGCAGAGGACTGGAGCGATTCGGGGACCCCCACAAACCTAAGGTTGCTCCTCCTGGACCTATTCTCCAAATCATCCAGTTTCTGGAGAATATACTGGTTGGTTTTATCTTGGGCATGTTCCAGGGATTGGGTTTGATAGAGGTCTTCCTCAGCGTGAGATAGGCGGTGCTCTATGTCATTGAGCCTAGCGCCGTGTTCCCCTAGTTGGGCCTTGAACTGCGCCATCCCGGCGTTCACGGCCTTCTCCACTGAGGCTGTGATCATGGGGGTCAATAAGGCGGCTACTGCTAGAGCGATCCGCTCCGTGGTGTCATCCCCATTGCTCTGTGTCAAGGATGCATGTGGAGAAGGAGGGGGGGACGTGTTGCCGCTTACCTCCATTTCGGCCGGCTGTTGTTCTGTCCGCGGAGCGGTGTAGGCCGAGACCGGGGCCTCGATTTGCGGCTGGGCCGGCGCCGGCTGCGCCGTCTGGGCCGAGGAGGAGCGGGCGCCCATCTTCTCCAGGAATCGGTCCATGATGGTGTGGGGACGTGCCCAGAGGTGGATGGGTGGTCGTGGGGCTTCTCGGGCCGATTTGAAAGCAGATTTGGGGTCGTGGTGCGGGAGCTACAGTGAAGGGCAGCTACTCCATGCGGCGCCGGAACCGGAAGTGACAACGTCGTTTTTAATGATGAAGTTGGAAAAACTTTGCTTTTTGGACATGCTGAAAAACTACGTTTTTTTTTTCATGCTGAAAAATTATCGTGTGTACGCGGCATTAGGGTGCCAGGATAGGGGCGGTGGAAAAACCATATCCCCTAGCCCCTTGCTGGGGATTCAAAAATGTAAACCCCTTCTGCTGCCTGTACACATATAGATGGCCTCATTGAAGTGGGTCTTCTTCCGTGAGGCTGCATATATGCATACCAGTGTTTGTGCTGCATTTTGCAGGTCTGTCCAGGGCGCTTTCATTCCAGGACAATAGAGTGTCCTGAAATTAAACTGACGCAGCCCCCCCCCCCCCCCCGAGCCCATCTGATGCCCCCAATCAAAGGCTATCACAGAGATCACGTATTCGGGTACCATGGGTAGGGTGACCACATTTCCAGGAAGGGGCGTGACCCCCATGGGAGTCTATGCCTGGAAGTGGGTGCAAATACCTGTAAGTACACAGGTATCTGCACCCCCTTCCCCCCTGAAAGGTGCCAAATGTGACACCAGAGGGGGGGTTACGAAAAGCTGAGGTTCCATTTATGTGTTGACTTCTGCTTTAATGGAGAGAAACAGACATTGTATCACATTTTTCCCTGCCAAGGGAGAAAAATATAAACAAACAAAAGTGTGTAAAATTAACCACTTGCCAACAATATAACTTAGATATACGGGGGCAAGGTGGCACCGAATCATGTACCTAGTATGTAATGTGACATGTCCGGGTTTCTCACAGGCCCGCTCCCACTGTGATTATACACAGCTGATGGGCGGGTACCATGGACCAGATGTCTGCCGGCAAACCCGCCAATCTTTCAGTACAGAGAGAGAACGGCGGTCTGCCTATGTAAACAAGGCAGATTAGCGGTCTGTCAGTATTGAAGACATGGATCCTGTGTTCCTGCAGGGACACCAATCCATGCATTCCCCTAGTACAAGCCCCTCCCAGTAAGAAGACACCAGCTAGGCAGACAGTTAACCCTTTGATCACCCCTGTATAAGGGTCACAGGTCCCCAAAAAGTGTCATTTAGTGTCCAATTTGGCCCTGCTATAAGTCACTGATCGCCACTATTACTAGTAAAAATAAATAAAAATATCCCATGGTTTGTAGACGCTAGTATTTTTGCACAAACCAATCAATATAACCTTATTGGGATTTTTTGTTTTACCAAAAATATGTAGCAGAACACATAGTGGCCTAAATTCAATTTTTATTATTAGATGTGTTTTACAGCAGAAAATAAAAAAAAATATTGTTTTTTTTTTTTTTTTAATTGTCTGCCTTTGTTTGTTTATCTCCAGAACGGGTCCAAAGCTTTATTCAGTGATCACACACAATACTCAGGTGCTCACAATACTCAGGTGCTCACAATACTCAGGTGCTCACAATGCACACAATACTCAGGTGCTCACAATACACGCAATACTCAGGTGCTCACAATACTCAGGTGCTCACAATACTCAGGTGCTCACAATACTCAGGTGCTCACAATGCACACAATACTCAGGTGCTCACAATACACGCAATACTCAGGTGCTCACAATACACAGGTGCTCACAATACTCAGGTGCTCACAATACACATAATACTCAGGTGCTCACAATACTCAGGTGCTCACAATGCACACAATACTCAGGTGCTCACAATACACGCAATACTCAGGTGCTCACAATACACAGGTGCACACAATACTCAGGTGCTCACAATACACACAATACTCAGGTGCTCACAATACTCAGGTGCACACAATACTCAGGTGCTCACAATACACACAATACTCAGGTGCTCACAATACTCAGGTGCTCACAATACACACAATACTCAGGTGCTCACAATACTCAGGTGCTCACAATACTCAGGTACTCACAATACTCAGGTGCTCACAATACACGCAATACTCAGGTGCTCACAATACACACAATACTCAGGCGCTCACAATACACACAATACTCAGGCGCTCACAATACACACAATACTCAGGCGCTCACAATACACACAATACTCAGGTACTCACAATTAAGAATGAGCTCCGGCGTGTTCGCACAGTCCACATGCAGAGCCCGCTAAGAAGTCGGCACCGCGCTGCACTAATCACAGGCAGGGAGACATTTCCTGATCTCTGCAGCTGAACATCGGGACAATGTCTCCCTGCCTGTGATTAGCGCAGAGCGGTGCCGACTTCTTAGCGGGCTCTGCATGTGGAGTGTGCGAACACGCCGGAGCTCATCCTTGCTCACAATACTCAGATACTCACAATGCTCAGGTGAACACAATACACAGGTGCTCACAATACACACAATACTCAGGTACTCACAATGCTCAGATACTCAAACTGATTATACAATCTCTTTCGTTTCGAGTAAAGCAAAGTATTAGGAGGACACACCTAAACAATTCTGGAAATAACTCTGGGAGAGATGTCGCCAGCCGGAGCAGTGTACAGGGACCGCTGTGGGGGCTTCGTAATAAACTAGTATGCTATGCATGCATACTAACTCATTATGCCATTGTCTTGCAGGTTTTTATTTCTTTTTTTTTTATTGTGGGTTTACAACCACTTTAAATTCTAGGCACTCTCTTTAGGTCCACTCTGCAAATCCCGGCTGTTCTCACACAATGTACAACCTCTATCAGTACACTCAGGTCTATTCGTTTACATAAACTGGAACTTATTCTGGTAAATCTTCCCTCAGTAAAGATGGCGGCTCGAGCATCACATCCTCACTTCCCTGCACCGACCGCAGCAGAACACCGTAATCAGACTACACTTCCCAGAATGCCTCACTGCAGGAAGATTAGCCCGACCAGCATGGAGATGTCACGTGATGATGTTGCTGCGGATCACATGGTGGCGCTGGTTGACCCTTTCCTGTCCAGACAGCCACGGTGACCAGTGAGGACCCACGTGGTGTGTGACATTAGAAGGTGAGAAGGACGTCTATGTATCAGAAGATGAGCTGGGAGTGTCATGGAGGGAGGTGTGACGTGTCTGATGGGGAATGCTGGGACTTGTAGTTTGAAAGCTGACCTGTAAAGGTGTGTTATGTTTTCTGCCTACCCAATATCTGTATTTTCTAGTTGTCATGGTGCTGTGTGATGATGTAGAGGACACTGACACCCTGCAGGCAATGCTTTCTTACTGTACATGCTGCCATTGCTGAGTGATCAGCTGTGGAAACTTTGTGATTTCACACATTCACATCAAACTGCATGAAATCAGAGCTCTCTACCCGGATATCAGACACAGGATCCATTGGGGAGATTTCATGTCACTTCCTGTCCCAGTGACACAACAGGAAGTTAGAGGAAATCTTTACAAAATAAGAAATATAGAGTTATAGGACTCCTTTGTGGCTGTCATTGCTGTGCGGTAGGTGGATCAGAGGTGATATGTTGCCTTCCAGTCCATTTTTACCTGTCTTGTGGTGTCATTTTTGCTGTGACACCCCCTCTGGCCACCGTGTTTTGTTAAGGGGGCAGTAAGACTGCGAAGCAGCCCCACTCCCATCTTTCCAAGCTGCAAGTGTCAATCATACCTGCCAACATTTTGAGATGGGAACGAGGGACACCTACCAGCAAATATATGTAGGCATAGGACACACCTCTGCCACACCCCCTTAAAGGAGTATTAACCCCCAAAAATGTATTAAATCCACAAGTGTTTTTTTTTACCATTACTATTCCTTTTATATTGGCTTTTATAATTTACAGATGCAGCAATTTGGATGAAAAGTTTTGCACCAGGAAACACTTTTTGAAAGATAAAAAGTGAATTTTATATACAACTATAGAGATCAGACTAAAATGAGGGACTAATGAGGAGGAAAGAGGGACATTCCAAATCAGGGACAGTTGGGAGTTATGACCAATGAGCCCTTAAGGGGTTGTAAAGGTTTGTTTTTTATTTTCTAAATAGGTTCCTTTAAAGGGGAGTTCCACCCACAATTTCACTTTTTAAATATAAATACCCCTGTAATACACAAGCTTAATGTATTCTAGTAAAGTTAGTCTGTAAACTAAGGTCCGTTTTGTTAGGGTGTTACAGCATTTAGTTTATAATCTAGAAATAGACCGTGGCCATCTTAAGTGTGGGCATCATGAAGCCAGACTGTATGACTTCCTGGATTTCAGCTTTGCATATCTCGCACATGCTCAGTGCTGCACAAGCAATGTAATAGGTTTCAGTCAGGTTTGCAAGGACTACTGGGAAATATGATGCCTATCCCAGAAACCCTTGCAAATAGCCTTGTGACTTAATAGCCTAGGCCAGGGATCTCCAAACTACGGCCCTCCAGCTGCTGTGGAACTACACTTCCCATGAGGCATTGTAAAACTCTGACATTCGTAGACATGACTAGGCATGATGGGAATTGTAGTTCCTGAACACCTGGAGGGACGTAGTTTGGAGACTCCTGGCCTAGGCTAATGAGGAGGAGGAAGTAATGAAGGACTACAAAATAAAGGTATTTACAAGCAACAAAATAAATAAAAATTGTCCATTCTGAACACTATGAGATTAGGGCATGCAGCACAGACAAACATAAAAAAATGGGTGGAACTCCACTTTAAGCTCGTACATTATTGGCCCACTTACCTTTTCCTTCAATTTCCCTCCTTAATGGTTATTTTCTTTGTTTTCTTTGTCTGAATTTCTCACTTCCTGTTCCTCCTCAGTAAGCTGTTCTGGCTGACTAACCACCGTTTGGATGATGGGGGCAAGCTTACTGAGGAGAAACAGGAAGTGAGAAATTCAGACAAAGAAAAAAAACATTTAGAAGAGAAATCAAAGGAAAAGGTAAGTGAACCAACACTGCACTAGCTTAAAAGAACCTATTTAGAAAATAAAAGACAAACCTTTACAACCCCTTTAAGGCCCCTTTCACACTGGGGCGGGAGGATCGGTGGCGGTATAGCGCTGCTAAAAATACCCCCCGCTAGCGGCCGATAATGCGTGGCACTGATAGGCTTCACTAATACGTGGCATTGATAGGCTTCACTTATATGTGGCACTGGTGGGCACTGATAGGCTTCACTGATACGTGGCACTGGTGGATACTGATAGGCTTCACTAATGCGTGGCACTGGTGGGCACTTATAGGCTTCACTGATGTGTGGCACTGGTGGGCATTGATAGGCTTTACTGATACGTGGCACTGGTGGATACTGATAGGCTTCACTTATATGTGGCACTGGTGGGCACTTATAGGCTTCACTGATATGTGGCACTGGTGGGCATTGATAGGCTTTACTGATACGTGGCACTGGTGGATACTGATAGGCTTCACTTATATGTGGCACTGGTGGTCATTGATAGGCTTCACTGATACGTGGCACTGGTGGATACTGATAGGCTTCACTTATATGTGGCACTGGTGGGCACTGATAGGCTTCACTGAGCCTTGCCTCTCCATGACCCTCACTCCTGATTGGCTTTTTGCAGCAGCGGGAGCTTCCGCTCCTTCCAGTGAGCCAATCCGCAGAACGAAACCGTGTCTGTAAATGGACACACAGAGCCGCAGCTCGGGAGCGTGCCTGCTTGGGTGCCCCCACAGCAAGCTACTTGGAATGAGAGCACAGCGCTATTCTCTAGCTATGCAGGGAACTCAGGCTGCTCTCCTCCAATGATTAGACTTGCCCTGACACACCCCCTTGTACAGTCATTTCTTTGAGAAGACCAGTGTGCTGCTGTCCCCCCCCCCCCCCCCCCCCCCCCCTCACTTCTCTAAGCCCCTTATGCTGTAGATGAGGAAGCTTTTTATTGTTTTCCCATCAGCCTGATAATTGATCAGAAACAGAAATGATCGATCTATGGCCGGCCTTAGACAGGTGTAACTGGAACGCGTCCTGATTGGATGATGCGCCCAAAGTTTGTAATTTGATCTGTAAAGTTTTGTGTTTCCCATCACAACAAATAGATTTTGGCCGTACATAAGAGAATGTATTCTGTGTGTGTGTGGGGGGGGGGGTCTTCACATCTGCACTGCCATACATGTACAACCTCCACAGACAGAGCCGTGTGCCCTCTGTACATCGCTGAGTCTCGGGAGACATGGCGGCTATTATTCCTGAGCCAACGCTGCCATGGCACCGAATACACAGAGGAGGGTGACGGGAGACTCCCATAGGTCTGATGTTTCCCTGTGTCTTAGCAGCGTTACATCAGGGGCTCCTCATAGGGAAGGCGATGAGTTCAGTGAGACATAGTCCCTATTCACTACAATGTCCCCAACATGTCCCCACCGCCTCATCTTCTGACACCATTCCAGTCTGTAGATGGTGGGACACACCCAGCGCCGGATGTGCAGCTCTGGAAATCTATGAACAAGTACTTACCGTCTTCCCTTCCCAGAGAGTAAAGAGCGGACTATGCATGTGTGTGTGTGTGTGGGGGAGGGGGGCCAGGAGCGCGTGTTCATTACTCCTGACCTCTGCTCCCTGCATTACTTACTCCTGACCCCTGCTCCCTGCATTACTTACTCCTGACCCCTGCTCTCTGCATTACTTACTCCTGACCCCTGCTCTCTGCATTACTTACTCCTGACCCCTGCTCCCTGCATTACTTACTCCTGACCCCTGCTCTCTGCATTACTTACTCCTGACCCCTGCTCTCTGCATTACTTACTCCTGACCCCTGCTCTCTGCATTACTTACTCCTGACCCCTGCTCTCTGCATTACTTACTCCTGACCCCTGCTCTCTGCATTACTTACTCCTGACCCCTGCTCCCTGCATTACTTACTCCTGACCCCTGCTCTCTGCATTACTTACTCCTGACCCCTGCTCTCTGCATTACTTACTCCTGACCCCTGCTCTCTGCATTACTTACTCCTGACCCCTGCTCTCTGCATTACTTACTCCTGACCTCTGCTCCCTGCATTACTTACTCCTGACCCCTGCTCTCTGCATTACTTACTCCTGACCCCTGCTCTCTGCATTACTTACTCCTGACCCCTGCTCTCTGCATTACTTACTCCTGACCTCTGCTCTCTGCATTACTTACTCCTGACCCCTGCTCTCTGCATTACTTACTCCTGACCCCTGCTCTCTGCATTACTTACTCCTGACCCCTGCTCTCTGCATTACTTACTCCTGACCCCTGCTCTCTGCATTACTTACTCCTGACCCCTGCTCTCTGCATTACTTACTCCTGACCCCTGCTCCCTTCATTACTTACTCCTGATCTCTGCATTACATACATCTTTTTCCTGAAATCTGTACAACACTTACTTCTAACGTTTTCATCCTGTGGCCTTGTGTGATACTTACCCCCCCCCCCTGACCCCTGCACTCTGTGTTATACTTACTCCCCCTGACCCCTGCACTCTGTGCTATTGTCAGGGATCTGCCGCCGGCTCCCGGCGCGCCCCTGGTGTGCGCTGGTGGTGCGCGTGGGAGCGCGCGCGTGCACGTTAGCGCGAGTTTGGCGCCAATGTGCCTTTAAAAGAAAGACAGATGCAGCAGCCTCTTGCTGTCTGATCTGCCGTACTTACCTGTCTAACCTGAATCCTGATTAACCAGTTCCTATACCGACCCGGCTACGTCTGACGATCCGCATCTCTCCGAACCCGACCTCGGCCCGCCTTGACCCTGCCTTCTGCTTACTGCTACTACCGTTGCCAGACCTTCTGCCTGAATACCGACTACGCATGCCTGCTGAACCCCCTGTCTGCTTCGTCTAGTCCACTTGCCTTACTCCGCTTTGCACCAGTTCCAGAGTCGCTTGTCGTCCGCACCAAAGTCGCTTGCCAAGACACATCAGAGTCGCTACCAAAGCTGCTAGCTTCCGCATCAGAGTGCCTGCCCTCTTCTTGTTCCAGCGACCCGGAGGGACCAGCGCCTTGCTGACCTGCACCATCATCCAGGCACCCATACCCCGCTGCACTCCCGAGTACGCTGTTCCCCAAATCCAGCGGCTCCCGAGCCAGTGCTGTACGAGAGGCCGCCTCCTGCGACTAGGCTCTGACGACCAGGTACACCGCCATACATAACAGCTATACTTACTCTCCCTGACCCCTGCACTCTGTGTTATACTTACTCCCCCTGACCCCTCCACTCTGTGCAATAATTAATCCTCCTGACTCCTGCACTCTGTCCATTGCCTACTCCTGACCTCTGTACTTTGTCAATTGTTCACTCCTGACCCCTGCACTCTGAGCAGTACTTATTTCTGACCCCTGCAAACTGTGAGGTACTTTCTCCTGACCCTTACACCTTGTGCAGTACTTACTCCTGTCCCTCTGCAATTTGTTAGTTACTTACTCCTGACCCCCCACACTCTGCACGTTACTCACTCCTGATCCCCTGCAATCTGTGAGATACTTACTCCTGAACCCTGCACTCTGTGCAGTACTTATTTTTGACCCCTGCAGTCTGTGAGTTACTTGCTCATGAATCCTGCACTCTGTGTGTTACTTACTCCTGACCCCTGCACGCTGTGTGTTACTTACACCTGACCCCTGCACGCTGTGTGTTACTTACACCTGACCCCTGCACGCTGTGTGTTACTTACACCTGACCCCTGCACGCTGTGTGTTACTTACACCTGACCCCTGCACGCTGTGTGTTACTTACTCCTGACCCCTGCACTTTGTGTTACTTACTCCTGACCCCTGCACTTTGTGTGTTACTTACACCTGACCCCTGCACGCTGTGTGTTACTTACTCCTGACCCCTGCACTCTGTGTGTTACTTACTCCTGTACTGACCAATTGTTTCAGGACAGTTTAAATATGTTACTTTGTGGGTTTGGTTATAAGAGGGGTTGCAGGAGGTAGAGTGTTAATGGATTTCATTTTTTTAATCTGGTAACCTTACTTTAGGACAGAGTGATCTTATTCTGTTTGCCTGTCTGACCTAACCTACCCTCCTCCCCCTCAGATGTACACTTACCTGGATCCAACAGCCACGCCCTCTTGTGTTTGTTTACATCCTGGTCTCACCTGCACAATACAGCCCCATAGACTTCCTTCATCTCCAGCCCTGGTCACTGGCTCATTGAAGTGTGTGGGGATGTGATGTGCAGGCGCAGTCAGGAGAGCGAGACTTGCAGTGCTGGGTGTAAACACATAAAGCCATTAGAGGGTGGGGCAAATAGAATAAGTGCTCATTTTCTTACACTGCACTTATCTTATAAACGTCAGCAGTGTCCGTACTTTAATGTGATCCGGTATCAGACTCTTGCAGTCCCTGTACAGCAGAGCTGGAATATGAGAGGAAGAAGCAGTACAAGGAGCCAATTAATTCATGTGCTGACAAGACGCACGCTAATCACTGTGGTGCTTCTTCTTTACCAGCCAATCACAGGCTGAGGTTAGAGAAAGAGAGTTGGATGATACTGGACATCTTACTGAGGCCACCTAGTGGCAGTAAAGAAGAACTGCGGAGGAAATCTCATCTGGCATGAAAGTGAATATTGCAACAAACGCATTTTTTTTTCTTTTATTGGGCTATTAATTTTTTTCCAGTTATACATGTTGTATTTGATTAGCTTCAGTGGGTGCAAAGGCAGTAGACACATAGGCGTGCGCACAGGGTGTGCCGGCTGTGCCCAGGCACACCCTAATCATCCAGTGCAGCCCAGATTCCCCCTACTGCCCTGACTCCCCCCTCCTTCCCTCCTTTCCTCTGCTGCCGGCTGTTGCTGCTGGGATGTTTTAGGATGAGTGAGGGAAGGGGCTGGTAAATATGTATTTATCAGCCCCTTCTTTTTCTGAATCAACATGGTGAGTGCTCGGTAGTGTGTGTTTGAGCTTTGGGGTGCACACCCTAATGCGATAGGCTGCGCACACCTATAAGTAGACACCTAGGGCCAGATTCAGATACAATTACATTGGCGCAGAGTATCAGAGATACACTACGCTGCCGTATTTTACCAGGCTGTATGACGAATCTTGGTAGATTTTGTCCCTTACGGTACGGCGGCGTAGTGTATTTCTCGCCGCGTAATCGAAATACGCGATTAGGGGGCGTGAAGCATTTATATTAGGCGTGTCCCCGCGGCGATCGAACTGCGCATGCTCCGTTCAGAAATTTTCCACCGTGCATTGCGCAAAATAACGTCGATACGTCATTTTTTGTTTGAGTAGCGTCGTTTACGGACATTCCTATTCCCGGACGTTTTACGTCAAAAATAAAAAAAGACGTCGGAAAACGTTGATATTCGACGCGGGAACGACGGCCATACTTAACATGGGCTGTCTAATATTAGAGCAGCAAAAAGCTGGTATAGTTTTACGCAGCAAAAAGATGACTACAGATGCCGTAAGAGATTGCGATTGACGTTCGTAATTTCGTGGATAGTCGGCAAAAGCTCATTTGCATACCCCGACGCGGAAAACGACGGGAACTCCACCCAGCGGCCGCAATTTTATTGCAGCGTAGATCCGAAGGCGTACGAACACGTAAGCCAGTCGGATTGAAGCCCGCAGCCGAGGTTTCAGAGTAGTGAAAAAACGCGCGTAATTCGAAAGTACTCCAGTCTAACGCGAGATAGACAGGAGTAATCGCTCTGTGAATCTGGCCCCTAATGTCTTCTTAAAGGGGACCTGTCTTATATGGTTTGCTATTACATATGGGGCCATTAGCTACCTATATGATATAGAAGTACAAATTACAAAACAATTTATAGTAACACACTGTAAAAATAAAAAAAATGTGAACCCCATACTCCCACTAGTGTAAGGAGACATCGGTGTTTAAAAGAGCAAGGCAATGCGCAGCCATTCGCTTGTATGGCGGCTGTACGTGGCACATGCATCTCCCTGGAATCAGGAAAGTGTCAGGAAATTACGATAGGCATTTAAAATCTAAATACTGTAATTATATTGTTATGTATTACAGAGATAAAAGAGCCATGTATTCAGAAAAGAAAACATCCCAGCATGCCGTAGGATATGGCAAAGTAGCAAAGTCTTTCCTGCTCTGCTTTGTGTTGGAAGACTTGAACATTGTGATACAGACACCTGCTGATTACTGTGTATTCAAACCACATCAAGTGCATATAAAGAAGTATTATAATATAGTTGGTGCCAAGGTAGAATTACTGTGACCAATGAGATGACAATGTGTATGTGCTGCAAATAAGACCACAAAAATAAAATGCTACAAAGGTGCTAATAGTGAAAATGTTACATAAAAGATCAATTATAATATAAGCATTGTGAAAAACGATCTGCTTTTCATTCAATTTAAAGCGGAGTTCCGGCCACAATATGACTTTTTAAATATAAATACCCCTGTAATACACAAGCATAATGTATTCTAGTAAAGTTAGTCTGTAAATTAAGGTCCGTTTTGTTAGGGTGTTACAGCATTTAGTTTATAATCTAGAAATAGACCGTGGCCATCTTAAGTGTGGGCATCATGAAGCCAGACTGTATGACTTCCTGGATTTCAGCTTTGCATATCTCACACATGCTCAGTGCTGCACAAGCAGTGTAATAGGTTTCAGTCAGGTTTGCAAGGACTACTGGAAAACATGATGCCTATCCCAAAAACCCTTGCAAATAGCCTGGTGACCTAATAGCCTAGGCCAAGGATCTCCAAACTACGGCCCTCCAGCTGTTTCGGAACTACATTTCCCATGAGGCATTGTAAAATTCTGACATTCACAGACATGACTAAGCATGATGGGAATTGTAGTTCCTGAACAACTGGAGGGCCATAGTTTGGAGATCCCTGGCCTAGGCTAATAAGGAGGAGGAAGTAATGAAGGACTACAAAATAAAGGTATTTACAAGCAACAAAATAAATAAAAATTGTCCATTCTGAACACTATGAGATTAGGGCATGCAGCACAGACAAACATAAAAAAATGGGTGGAACTCCACTTTAATGTATTCTAGTTAGTCTGTAAACTAAGGTCTGTTTTGTTAGGTTGTTACAGCATTTTGATACTTTATAAAACAGGAATTGACTGGGGCCATCTTAAGTGTGGGAATCATGAAGCCAGATGACTTCCTGGATTTCAGCCTTGCAGATCTCGCACATGCTCAGTGCTGCACAAGCAGTGTAATAGGTTTCAGATCAGGTTTTCATAGCAACGGGAGTGTCAGAGGAAGTTGCCGCCCCTTATCTATGCAAATCTCTCCTCCCCTCCTCCTTCCAGGAACCAGTAAATATACAAAATAATCTGTTCCTGTGCAGATATATCTACATAACAAGATTTATATAATATATATAATATCTTGTTATATATGTGGTGTGTATACATAGACTAGACATGTGCATTGTCAATAAATTCATTTTGTTTAGTTCCGTTTCGTATTAGCCGTTATTTCGTATATTTTGTGCCCGTAACTCAATTCGGATTCGTACGAAATACGAATTTTTGTTAGATTCGTTCACTTTTCATAACAATTACCAACATTCGTTATGATGAATTTAAAAATCTGGACACTTAAGACCCAGACCATTATGCAGGTAAAGGACCTGGCCCCTTTTTGCGATTCGACACTGCGTCGCTTTAACTGACAATTGCACGTGCGACCTGGCACCCAAACAAAATTGGCGTCCTTTTTTTCCCCACAAATAGAGCTTTCTTTTGCGCTATAAACAAAAATAGAGCGACAGTTTTGAAAAAAAAAATGCAATATTTTTTTACTTTTTGCTATAATAAATATCCCCAAAAATATATATAACATTTTTTTTCCTCAGTTTAGGCTGATACATATTCTTCTACTTAATCTTGGTAATAAAAATCGCAATAAGCGTTTTATTGATTGGTTTGCGCAAAAGTTATAGCGTTTACAAAATACGGGATCGTTTTGAAGGCATTTATTATTATTATTAATAATAATAATAATAATTTTTTTTACTAGTAATGGCTGGGATTTTTTATTTATTTTTATGACTGAGACATTATGGTGGACACATCGGACACTTTTGACAAATTTTTGGGACCATTTTCATTTTCACAGCGAAAAGTGCTATAAAAATGCACTGATTACTGTGAACATGTCAATGGCAGTGAATGGGTTAACCACTAGGGGGCGCTGTAGGCGTTAAGTGTGCGCTAAGGGAGCGATTCTTACTGTAGGGGGGTGTGGCTGGACGTGTGGCATTACTGGTCGTCATTCCCTATAAAAGGAACAGACGATGAGTGACACTGCCACAGAGAAGAACGGGGAAGGTTTGTTTACACTCACTTCTCCCCATCTTTCAGCTCCTGTGACCCGATCACGGGTCACCAGCGGCGGTCGGGTCCGCAGATCTTGTGCGCGCGGTCACGGTGGCGCACACAACCCGCGGCTGGGCACTTAAAGGGCAACGTACCTGTACATGCCTGTGCCCAGCCGTGCCCTTCTGCCGGCGTATATCGGTGTTAGGTGGTCCTCAAGTGGTTAATACAATGTGATATGTTGTTGTTTCTACATAGGGGTCGACCGATGATCTTTACCTTTTTGATATTCACCTTTTTTGAAGCATCATTATCGGTTAGAAACTTACCGATTTTACCAATATTTCTTCAAGAGGTTGTACCGGGGTGATGCTTGCAGCTGCCGGTACCATTTTTTTTTAGGGCGGGCAGTCAGCTTTCTTGTAATAACAACCGATGCGACTTAGCAGCCGCTCAACTGTTATTACAAGCAGTGGGAGGGGACATTCCCCCCTCCCGCCACCTTCTGCCGCTCCGCCCGGGTCTCCCATCCCCCTGGGAGACCCGAGCAACCAGCACGCCCGCGATCCACGGCTGGGTACTAGCACAGCACATACCTGTATGTGCATGTGCCCAGCCGTGCCATTCTGCCGAAGTAAATGCCAAAGTAAATGTGCAGGAGGCGGTCTTTAAGTGGTTAAGTTGTAACTGTACTGTCTGTCCTCATGTTGCAAAGCGCTGCCCAAACTGTTGGCACTATATAAATCCCATATAATAATAATAATAATAAAACAATAATAATAATAGATATTGATTAAAAAAGTTTTTAAAATTAAATTCATTAAAAAATGTATTAAAATAAGATTTAAATAAACTTCTAAAGCTTTTACCGGAGACGAGTATAAATAAATGAGATCCTGGCTATATCATCAATCTCTGATAAAAAAAGGGACATGGGTGTAAATACATAAGATCATTGTTGTATCATAAATCACCGATTAAAACAGTTTTAAAGTCAAATTTGATATTTAAACCTGTTGGAGATAAAACTTTTATGTTATAAATCCACCAGGATTCCCCTCTGCTTAGCTGGCTAATAAAATGTCACCCCCACCTTTTCTATACCCCAAAATTACAATCCTTTCCCTCCTATTATTGTCCAAAATTTGGGATTTTCTTTTACTTTCAATGATGGTAGGTAGGAAAACTGGGCAAATAGAGAGGATGAACCTCCCTAATGTGGGCATACACAGCAATAAAAACTCAACAATAGTACTAATGCCTCTCCACTTTTTACAAAACGAAAAAAAAATTGCCTTTAATGACACTTTATTGACAATTTTTCCACATTTTGTTAGGTTACAGCCTTATTCCAAAATTAAATTCATTATTTTCTTAAATTCTACAAATAATACCCCATAATGACAACTTGAAAGAACGCAAAATCCCCCCCCCCCCCCCCATATACATGAATACTTGGTCACAGCCTTTGCTCAATACTTTTTTGAAGCACCTTTGGCTCCAATTACAGCCTCAAGTCTTTTTGAGTATGATGCTACACGCTTGGCACACCTATTTTTGGGCAGTTTCTCCCATCCTTCTTTGCATCGAGCGTCGGTGCACAACCATTTTCAGATCTCTCCAGAGATTCAATTGGGTTTAAGTCGTGGCTCTGGCTGGGCCACTCAAGGACATTCACAGAGTTGTCCCGTAGTCACTCCTTTGTTATCCTTTGTAAGCTGTGTAGGGCCATTGTACTGTTGGAAGATAAACCTTCACCACATATCTGAGGTCCAGGGTGCTCTGGAGCAGGCTTTCATCAAGAAAGTCTCTGTACATTGCTGCATTTATCTTTCCTTTGATCCTGACTAGTCTCCCAGTTCCTGCCACTGAGAAACTTCCCCACAGCATGATGCTGCCACCACCATGCTTCACTGTAGGGATGGTATTGGCCAGGTGATGAGTGGTGCCGGATTTCCTCCAGACATGACGCTTTCCATTCAGGCCCAAGAGTTCAATCTTTGTTTCATCAGACCAGAGAATTTTGTTCCTCATGGCCTGAAGGTCCATGTCATGTGCCTTTTACTGATGAGAGGCTTCAATCTGGCCACTCTACCATACAGGCCTGATTGGTAGAGTGCTGCAGAGATGGTTGTTCTTCTGGAAGTTTTCTACTCTCTCCACAGAGAAATGCTGGGGCTCTGTCAGAGTGACCATCAGGTTCTTGGTCACTTCCCTGACTAAGGCTCTTCTTCCGCGATTGCTCTGTTTAGCTCTACGAAGAGTCCTGGTGGTTCCAATCTTCTTCCATTTACGAATGATGGAGGCCACTGTGCTCATTGGACCTTCCCAAGATCTGTGCCTCAATACAATCCTATCCTGGAGGTCTACAGACAATTCCTTGGACTTCATGGCTTGGTTTGTGCTCTGACATGCACGGGTAACTGGGGGACCTTATATATAGACAGGTGTGTGCCTTTCCAAATCAGGTCCAATCAACTGAATTTACCACAGGTGGACTCCAACTAAGTTGTAAAAACATCTCAGCCTAGGTTCACATTGGAGCGATTTGCCATGCGATTTGAGAGATTTTTAAGAAAATAAAAAATTTAATCCATTTTGGACTAAGGCTGTAACATAACAAAATGTGGAAAAAGTGAAGTGATGTAAATACGTCCTGGATTCACTGTACAGCAACCTACCAGCCCCTCCCAATAGCCATGAGCAGCCTGCATTGCGTAGAGAAGGATAGAGACCCAGTGAAGGCATTACTCGGTCTAAAAAGAGGTATGTAACGGGAAAAAAAAAATTACCTTCCGCTTTTCGGAACCCTCCCCCCTCCGGTGTCACATTTGACACCTTTCAGGGGGTAGGGGGTGCAGATACCTATCTAATACAGGTATTTGCACACATGTCCGGGAATACACTCTGCAGCAGCACGCCCCTACCCGCATGCCCCACTGTCTTCTGGGAAACACACTGTTCCCAGGAGAGAGTGGGGACCAGTGACGGCGCGCCGCGCTACTTGCGCAAGCGCAGTAGGGAACCGGGCAGTGAAGCTGCAACGCTTCACTTCCCGATTCCCTCACTGAGGATGGCGGCGGGTGCAGCCGAGGGAAGAGTGATTGCTCAGCCTTCGGCTGCCCACATTGCAGGCGCGCTGGACAAGTAAGTGTCCATATTTTACAAGTCAGCAGCTGCAGTATTTGTAGCTGATGGCTTTTTAAAAAATAAGTTTGGGCGGAACCTCCCCTTTAACATGTAGAGGAGGGAGAGAAAGGAAACAGGAAAGAAAAAATATAAGCAAATCAAAGTTCAGCATTCTGCTCAGAGATAAGAAATGAGATCAGGAGACATCCAGGAAATATGAGATATTTAGGGGCTAATCTAATAATAAATGATAAGAGAACTCTATTGGAAGGGTAATCAGATGCAATAATATCCGTATTCCCATTCTCTTCCATTCTGTTAGTGAAAATCACAGAAGGATAATAAACCGAGCTGAAGTATAAGTACGGTACATTTATATATCTGTCGTACTTATTTTTTACGTTATAAATAAAAGCTACATTTAAATGGTTTGGGCTTGATGTGAGCCGCACATCCGATTTATATTGGTAAATTGGATCATTCCCCTCTGACCTTCAAGACTAATAATCATCTTTTTTTTTTCCAGGCAGTGCCAAGAGTTACACAGCTCTGCTGAACATGACAGCAAAGTTTGTTTCTGGAGTGATAGCTGGCGAGGCTTCGGTAATTGGGATCTCCGGTGGAAAGCAGATTTTGGCCGGCATGTCTCAGTGACCATCAGATGTCTGTTCAGATTTTGTGTTTTTTTTCTTTCTCTAGAATCAGATGGGACGATTTAGGAAACAGATCTGCAGATTTGTGCTAGATTACTTTGATCAAGCGTATTCAAAAGAACTTGGAGAACACTGGCATGCCGTCAGGTAAGTAAAGTACTCTCAAAGCAGAACTACACTACATATGAGCACCACAAACCAAAAACACAATCTAACCAATTAGGGTTGTCCCGATACCACTTTTTTAGGACCGAGTACAAGTACCGATACTTTTTTCAAGTAGTCGCCTATACCAAATACTGATACTTTTTTAAAATGTCCCCCACATATGCAGCCATGTCCCCCACATATGCAGCCATGTCCCTCCAGCCATGTCCCCCACATATGCAGCCATGTCCCTCCAGCCATGTCCCCCACATATGCAGCCATGTCCCTCCAGCCATGTCCCCCACATATGCAGCCATGTCCCTCCAGCCATGTCCCCCACATATGTAGCCATGTCCCTCCAGCCATGTCCCCCGCATATGTAGCCATGTCCCCCACATATGCAGCCATGTCACTCCAGCCATGTCCCCCACATATGCAGCCATTTCCCCCCAGCCATGTCCCCCACATATGCAGCCATTTCCCCCCAGCCATGTCCCCCACATATGCAGCCATGTCCCTCTAGCCATGTCCCTCTAGCCATGTCCCTCTAGCCATGTCCCTCTAGCCATGTCCCTCTAGCCATGTCCCTCTAGCCATGTCTCTCCAGCCATGTCCCTCCAGCCATGTCTCTCCAGCCATGTCTCTCCAGCCATGTCTCTCCAGCCATGTCCCTCCAGCCATGTCCCTCCAGCCATGTCCCTCCAGCCATGTCCCTCCAGCCATGTCCCTCCAGCCATGTCTCTCCAGCCATGTCTCTCCAGCCATGTCTCTCCAGCCATGTCTCTCCAGCCATGTCTCTCCAGCCATGTCCCTCCAGCCATACCTAGCCGCCAAAAGCCGCCGCCGCCGCACGGAGAACATCACAGCATTTATTTGAATAGCTGTTTTGCCCACGCGTATAGACCGTCCCCCTTGCTCGGGATTGAACAGATCACGATCACCCATCCAGTCCGGAGCAAGGGGGAGTGTCTATACGCAGCGGGAACACTACAGCTATTCAAATGAAAGCTGTGATGTCCCCGCACGCCGTTTAACCCATGCAACGGCTTTCGATGCGGCAGCTTTCTATGCAGCGGGGGGGGGGGGGAAGTATTCTATTTAGGTATCGGGGGTATTTGCGGGAGTACAAGTAATCCCGCAAATACTCGGTATCTGTCCCGATACCGAAACCGGCATCGGTATCGGGACAACCAATACTTTTTTCAAGTAGTCGCCTATACCAAATACCGATACTTTTTTAAAATGTCCCCCACATATGCAGCCATGTCCCCCACATATGCAGCCATGTCCCTCCAGCCATGTCCCCCACATATGCAGCCATGTCCCTCCAGCCATGTCCCCCACATATGCAGCCATGTCCCTCCAGCCATGTCCCCCACATATGCAGCCATGTCCCTCCAGCCATATCCCCCACATATGTAGCCATGTCCCTCCAGCCATGTCCCCCGCATATGTAGCCATGTCCCCCACATATGCAGCCATGTCACTCCAGCCATGTCCCCCACATATGCAGCCATTTCCCCCCAGCCATGTCCCCCACATATGCAGCCATTTCCCCCAGCCATGTCCCCCACATATGCAGCCATGTCCCTCTAGCCATGTCCCTCTAGCCATGTCCCTCCAGCCATGTCTCTCCAGCCATGTCTCTCCAGCCATGTCTCTCCAGCCATGTCTTTCCAGCCATGTCTCTCCAGCCATGTCTCTCCAGCCATGTCCCTCCAGCCATGTCCCTCCAGCCATGTCCCTCCAGCTATGTCCCTCCAGCCATGTCTCTCCAGCCATGTCTCTCCAGCCATGTCCCTCCAGCCATACCTAGCCGCCAAAAGCCGCCGCCGCCGCACGGAGAACATCACAGCATTCATTTGAATAGCTGTTTTGCCCACACGTATAGACCGTCCCCCTTGCTCGGGATTGAACAGATCACGATCACCCATCCAGTCCGGAGCAAGGGGGAGTGTCTATACGCAGCGGGAACACTACAGCTATTCAAATGAAAGCTGTGATGTCCCCGCACGCCGTTTAACCCATGCAACGGCTTTCGATGCGGCAGCTTTCTATGCAGCGGGGGGGGGGGGGGGGGAAAGTATTCTATTTAGGTATCGGGGGTATTTGCGGGAGTACAAGTAATCCCGCAAATACTCGGTATCTGTCCCGATACCGAAACCGGCATCGGTATCGGGACAACCAATACTTTTTTCAAGTAGTCGCCTATACCAAATACCGATACTTTTTTAAAATGTCCCCCACATATGCAGCCATGTCCCCCACATATGCAGCCATGTCCCTCCAGCCATGTCCCCCACATATGCAGCCATGTCCCTCCAGCCATGTCCCTCCAGCCATGTCCCTCCAGCCATGTCCCTCCAGCCATGTCCCTCCAGCCATGTCCCTCCAGCCATGTCTCTCCAGCCATGTCTCTCCAGCCATGTCTCTCCAGCCATGTCCCTCCAGCCATACCTAGCCGCCAAAAGCCGCCGCCGCCGCACGGAGAACATCACAGCATTCATTTGAATAGCTGTTTTGCCCACGCGTATAGACCGTCCCCCTTGCTCGGGATTGAACAGATCACGATCACCCATCCAGTCCGGAGCAAGGGGGAGTGTCTATACGCAGCGGGAACACTACAGCTATTCAAATGAAAGCTGTGATGTCCCCGCACGCCGTTTAACCCATGCAACGGCTTTCGATGCGGCAGCTTTCTATGCAGCGGGGGGGGGGGAGTATTCTATTTAGGTATCGGGGGTATTTGCGGGAGTACAAGTAATCCCGCAAATACTCGGTATCTGTCCCGATACCGAAACCGGCATCGGTATCGGGACAACCCTATAACCAATTCAATACAAAAGCACTTTAATAGGAAATTAACCTATAAAGTATAGAAAGGTTAATTTCCTATTAAAGTGCTTTTAATATTTTTAATATGTATTTAATGATCATTGATATTGCATATCTTTGGCGGTTTTGCCTGTTTTAATAATGCCCATACTGTCAGCCCTTATTGATTTAATTCCACTGCCTTTTAGTATTGGCAGTGTACACTCTACAGCAGCGTTTGGTGTTCTAAGCTGTGGGGGTGGTTTATGGGCTGTGTGGGCGTGCAGGCTTATTGTGCTGCTGTGGTTGTCATGGCAGCGCTATGCTACTTAACGTGAGACAGCGGGACGTCTGCATATTGCTTCTCTTCTCCCCACGCTGATGAAGTCCCGCCCATAGGGACGTTACGACGTTCGAGGGGGAGGAGCTATGCGTGACGTCACCCGCGATCGTCAACCCAGGTGAGATCCAGCCGTTTCCCGCGCTGTGATCCTGTTTATGCTGAGTTGTTCTGCACAGCACAGAGTGTGCTTATTTGTTTATGCTGACTCGTTGCACTCACTGAAGAGTGCCTATACATGTGAGTGTATCCCTGATATTTTTTAATAAATTTTACATTGGTTCGCTTCAGAGAGCACTAGATCTCCTCCTTCTTTTGTATTTCATATGCCCTGATTTCCTACCTTACTTTTGAGTGAGCCTACCATATCTGAGCTGCTGCTGCTTGCTGTCCCTGTGTGAACTGGAGGTTCTGCATATATTTCATGCTGTGTGACCCACTGCTGGTCGAATCAATAAGGTGAGAGGCCATTCCTGCTAGTTGGTGGAGGTTCTCTGGATATCACTTTTTGGATCTTTCTGCACCTGTTTGGATTTAATTTGCACTCAAGCACCATATGGACTCACTTCTGTGTTTTTTGTTTTCAGTTTTTTGCTTTATGCTATTACTGTTGTCATGCTTTAAATTATGTGTTTCTAGCTGACATTTTTTGAGTGCTATATCACTTTAATATATTTGTTATATGATGTTGTAGTTTATATTCACTGTTTTGCGCTGCACTCATTTTTATTTATATGCTCTATTGAGGTATTTTATTTGAATTTGACCTTCAAGTGCTGGCTTGCATAGTTTTTAGTTGTAGATTCCAGCGCTGAATAATCCTTTTTTATGAGGTGGTATAGGGCAGGTTGGGGTGGTATAGGGCAGGTTGGGGTGGTATAGGGCAGGTCGGGGTGGTATAGGGCTTGGTGCCCTGCTCACACCTCACACCGCTGGACGGACTTGGGAAACAGCGCGGCGGCTGTGAGCTGCGGAGAGACACCAACAAGGGGGAGGAGGAGGGAGGGGAGCACTGTGGCGCTTGAGCTCACCCACCTCTGTGGCGCCTGGGCGAACTGCACCCCGCCTAGGATCGGCCCTGATGTGACACACATTCTGCGAGCTGTGATGGCCGCACGACGCCCCTGTTGCCCATGGCGCCCTGTGCGGCCTTACAGCTCGAACACCCCAGGCCAGCCCTCGGTGGGAAGGAGGAAAGAGCGGGTAGAAGGTGTAGGCTGTGCTCTCTTCTCTTCCTGTCCTAGCACCTAGGTCTCCATCATGTTTGACAGGGAGGGCCTCACCTCTTTCTGTTACTGTGGCAGCTAAACACACACAGGACCCAGGAGGTCCTGACTCCTGCACTCATGTGCATTACTTACTCCTGCACTCTGTGCATTACTTACTCCTGCACTCTGTGCATTACTTACTCCTGCACTCTGTGCATTACTTACTCCTGCACTCTGTGCATTACTTACTCCTGCACTCTGTGCATTACTTACTCCTGCACTCTGTGCATTACTTACTCCTGCACTCTGTGCATTACTTACTCTGGGGCCTTACACTCTGTGCAATACTTACTCTTTCACTCTTTGCATTACCTACTCCTGACTCCTGTACTCTGTGCAGTACTTACTCCTGTACTCTGTGCAGTACTTACTCCTGTACTCTGTGCAGTACTTACTCCTGTACTCTGTGCAGTACTTACTCCTGTACTCTGTGCAGTACTTACTCCTGTACTCTGTGCAGTACTTACTCCTGTACTCTGTGCAGTACTTACTCCTGTACTCTGTGCAGTACTTACTCCTGACTCCTGTACTCTGTGCAGTACTTACTCCTGACTCTGTGCAGTACTTACTCCTGACTCCTGTACTCTGTGCAGTACTTACTCCTGACTCCTGTACTCTGTGCAGTACTTACTCCTGACTCCTGTACTCTGTGCAGTACTTACTCCTGACTCCTGTACTCTGTGCAGTACTTACTCCTGACTCCTGTACTCTGTGCAGTACTTACTCCTGACTCCTGTACTCTGTGCAGTACTTACGCCTGACTCCTGTACTCTGTGCAGTACTTACTCCTGACTCCTGTACTCTGTGCAGTACTTACTCCTGACTCCTGTACTCTGTGCAGTACTTACTCCTGACTCCTGTACTCTGTGCAGTACTTACTCCTGACTCCTGTACTCTGTGCAGTACTTACTCCTGACTCCTGTACTCTGTGCAGTACTTACTCCTGACTCCTGTACTCTGTGCAGTACTTACTCCTGACTCCTGTACTCTGTGCAGTACTTACTCCTGACTCCTGTACTCTGTGCAGTACTTACTCCTGACTCCTGTACACTGTGCAGTACTTACTCCTGACTCCTGTACTCTGTGCCTTACTAAGTCCCGATCCCTGCACTCTGTGCATTATAAACTCTTGGCCCGGAGCAGTGTAGATTTATATTTTATTTACTTTACACATTTAAGCCCCCCCCCCCCCCCACAGTGCATTTTAGTTACATCTACCATTTGGTGCAGTACTTACTGTTTTGGGGTACAATTTATGGAAATAGGCTGCAAAGGCATACACATGTGAAAAAAGGTTGGAAAGCACTACTGTGCAGCATTCTGGTCCCAGATAACATGTGAAACTAGGGCCTCGACATCAGCTTTTAGGCTGCATTCACACCTGAGCGGCAAGTAACGCCGCATACGCGGCTTTACTTGCCGCGCTTCGATTTATTTTTTTTTTTATTTTTTTTACAAATCTTCCCATTCATGTCTATGGGCGAACGCCAATGTCGCTTGAAAAAAAGGGTCCGGGACTTTTTTTCAGGCGACAGGCGTTCGGCGTCTCAGAGATGTGAACCATCTCTATAGACATGAATGGGAAATTTCCCCTCCAGCGGCAAGAGCGTCGCGCGACAGGCGTTTTGCCGCTCAGGTGTGAATGGGCTCTTAAAGTGCACCTATCACATGTGTGAATGTTTTTGGAGCAATTTTTCATAGCTGCAGTCATTAGGGTGCTGGATCCTGCATGCATAGAGCAAGCAGTGGAAAATCAGATTCTCCCAAACTCTGCAGATGGGGCCCTTGTGGGTCTTGAACCTAGAGTCGGCCAGCAGTGCTGTGAAGATACTTCACTACTTAGCTGCAGTCCACCCAATGTACAATATATTTATTTATTTATATAGCCCTAGCAACGTCGGCAATACTATACAGAGGATATAGAACCAGTCATCCCAGTCACTGCCCTCAGAGATGTTGCAGACTGAGTTCCACACTACGGTCATACAGCCATAAACACATGATAGGAATCACATTCATTAATTATTATGCTTCAAAACACTTATCTATCATTGTGCTGTATTTGTATACCGTATATACTCGAGTATAAGCCGACCCAAATATAAGCAGAGGCACCTAATTTTACCACAAAAAAACTGGGTAATCGTATTAACGCGAGTATAAGTCTAGGGTAGGTAATGCAGCAACTACTGTAAGTGGAAAAGAGGGCCAACAATGCCCATTTGCAGCCTCACTGTGCCCATTTTCAGCCTCACTGTGCCCATTTTCAGCCTCACTGTGCCCATTGCATACCTCACTGTGCCCATTGCATACCTCACTGTGCCCATTGCATGCCTCACTGTGCCCATTGCATGCCTCACTGTGCCCATTGCATGCCTCACTGTGCAGATCTGCATACCTGATCTCTGTGTCATGCAGTCAGACGGCGGCAGTTCAATGTAACAAAGCCTTGCCTCTTCCTCGTCCATGATAGGCGAAACACTGAACACTGACTCACTGCTGGGAAACTGAGTGTTCCGCCTATCACGGACGAGGACGAGGAGAAGGCGGGGCTTTGTTACACTGAACGTCCGCCATCTGACTGCATGCCACAGGGGCTGATCAGGTATGCAGAGACTCAAGTTTAAGCCGAAGGGGGCTTTTTCAGCACCAAAAATTTGCACTTACTGCCTGTCCCCACTGCCACACAGGAAATTAGAAGAATCTCCAAATGGCGACACTGACAGCAGTATAAAGGTGCCTGAGGGGTACAGACAATCGTAAAATCCTGATTTTTGTTCAAACCTTTCCCAGCTCTATCCAAAAAAAAATAAAAAAAATCAAGTTCCACAATAAATGAACTTTTTGCTTTTTCTTGTTTGCAGGGAGGTGCTCACAGATCCTGGGCTCTGGCAGTATGCGGTGCTGCTAAATAATTACCAGAACACTGTGGAGACGGAGAATCATTTGCTTATGCTTGGATACCATAAACTGTCTAGTGAAAACTTTTCTAACAAACAAAAACTGATGAAGTGCTATGTTAGTAAGAAACCTGGAAAGTTTCCTTCTCAGCGACATCAGAGTGGAAAGATCAAAGACTACTATATACTCAATGCCTCATCACTTCTTCCCGTTCTAGCGCTCGATATCAAGGATGGTGAGATGGTCTTGGATATGTGCGCTGCTCCTGGTGGAAAGTCTGTAACACTTCTGCAGTGTTCATCACCAGGTAAATGCCATTGATTAATTCTGTACTTATTTTTGTATTTTTTTCCCTTGTTTACAGACTTAAAGGGGACCACCGCCTAAAAAAAAGTAGAAGTTCCATTTTTTGGTTGAACTCCACTTTAAAGTGATACTATAGGTTTGCATATATTTTTTTTTTTTTTAAATAATAAACATGTCATACTTGCCTCCACTGATCAGCTCGTTTTTCACAGAGTGGCCCCAAATGGCATTTTTTGGGGTCCCTCAGCAGCTCTCTCGGCTCCTCCTGCATCAGATAACCCCCTTTGTAAAGCGCTCTCCCAAGGGCGTTACCTTGCGGGCACGCTCCTGAGTCCTGTATTCAGCATCTATAGCCGCAGAGTACAGGACTCGCCCCCGCATCATTGGATTGATTGACAGCAGCGTGAGCCAATGGCTACGCTGCAATTAATCTATCCAATAAACAGCCGAGAAGCCCGGGCACAGGAAGGGCACATTCACGACACAGGACTTTCCAGGGCTCAGGTAAGTAAAACAGGGGGGCTGGGGGGCCGGTAATCGTAATATGTTTTTTCACCTTAATGAATAGGATGCATTAAGGTTAAAAAACATAACCTTTACAACACCTTTAAGACGTGCCACAGGAGATTATCAGAGGCTGAGCATATACCACAGGAGATAGCCAGTGACTAGGAAAATGCCCCAGGATACGGTCAGAGACTAGGGACAAGCTGTAGGAGTATGCATTTGAATGGCTGAGCATCAGAAGGGTCTCCCCATCTTGACATAATCCACAGCCAACTATGAAATGGATTGCCTTGGTGGTATTTAAGACATTATTTCTGCCCATGCCTTGAGATATCCATGAGCTTTAATTGTGTTGTCTTATTTAAAGCAGAACTCTGGGATTTTCAAAAAATCCCCCTGGGGGCTTTTCCCCTGACTGGGGACGTTCTACAAGAGACAGTTGGAGACTTGGGACATGCCACAATAGATGACCAAAGACTGGGAACACGCTACAGGGGATGGTCAGAGACGGTGGACATGCAGCAGGTGACAATCGGAGATGGTGGACATACAGCAAGAGACAGACAGAGACTGGGGACATGCCGTAGGAGACAGTCAGAAATTGTAGGCATGCATGCTGCAAGAGACAGCCAAGTACTGGGGAGTTGGCTCCTTGTTTTTAGTGCAAGGTCTGTCTGCTCAAAGGAGAACTCCGGGCAAAAACTTTTTTTATGTCCTTGTTGCTGATCTCCTACCTTCACCAACTATGGCATCCATCTTCTTCTGAGCTCTGTAGTTTGTCTGTAGTAGCCTGATGATGACAATTATTTGTGCAATATTCTTATGATGTGCACAAGGCTTTATTCTGAGACAACGGGCAGGTATGGTAGAACCACATTTGTATTATGTATGTGTAGCACTACCCCCATAGGAGCTGCTGGTTTAAACTTGGGCCTTGCACATTACCTCGCTCTTAGTTGTCTAGGGGATGAGATGAGAATCTAAGAAACTTCAATGTCCGCACAAGTTGTAAATCCCTTTTAGGTAGAGGGATGGAGGGTCAGGGGAAGGTTCAGGCACACAATGCAGATCACTGGGAAACTTCTAAGTTTCAAAAGTCACACTCACCACTTTCCTCAGAGTGGGTATTGCTCATCCGGATAGGCCCCTCTCACTGGCCTAGCACCCGGGATAATTCACAAACAAAAAAAAAAAATACAGTCTCTGCCACAGACCTTTCTTTGAAAGTAGAAATAAAGTGTTCCAGAATCCTCTGCCACAGGATTTAGTACCTGAATTTTTAGCCGTACAGTTTAGAGCCTGTAAAGCAGAGTTCCACCCAAAAGTGGAACTTCCGCTTAATCCACTCCTCGCCCCCTTACATGCCACATTTGGCATGTCATTTTTTTGGAGGGGGAGTGGGGGCTTCAGGAGGAGTGGGACATCCTGTCCCACTTCCGCCAAAGGGCCGCTAAGGTGATACGTCCTATCGCTTTTTGGCAGCCCCTCCCTGTAGGCGATTGTCTGGGACACGTGACAGGTCCCAGATGATCGCCTGTCCAATTAGAAAGCGCAGCGCCGCTTGCGCATGCGCAGTGAGTGCCCGGCTGTGAATCCGAAAGCTGTCACGGCCGGGTGCCCACAGTAGCAACGAGGACCCTGGCCGGAGAGGGTGGGAGATGAGCGGAGCTCCGGCCGGCGCGTCGCTGGAACGGGGAGCAGGTGAGTGCATGTTTTTTGTAGCTGCTGACTTTTAATAAACATGAAAAATGTGTGGAACACCCCTTTAAGCCGACCTGACAACACTGTAAGGCATCATAGAATACGGTGCATCCTCCAATAAAGTTACCAGGCCTCTCCCGAGATACCAGCCTTCCGCTTGGTCCTCCCCAGGACAGGTCCCTCCCTGGTTTCCTCCCGCAGGACAGACGGCACAGGATCACCTTTAAAGTGCAGGCCCCAGTTAAGACAACTGGGCCTACCTGGCGGAAATGCAGCCTCGGCCAATACACCCAATACATTCTGGCCTGCCTGTGATCCAACATTGGCCTGTGGTGGTAACGCCACCTACAGGCAAACAATGGGAAAACCCTCCAAGCACAGCCATAGCCGGAACAGAGGCTGATTTAGCCTTAACCACTTCCATACCAGGCACTTACGCACCTTCCTGCCCAAGCCAATTTTCAGCTTTCAGGACTGTCGCACTTTGAATGACAATTGCGCGGTCGTGCTAAACTGTACCCAAACAATTTTTTTATATTTTTTTCCCCACAAATAGAGCTTTCCTTTGGTGGTATTTGGCCACCTCTGCGGTTTTTATTTTTTGCGCAACAACTAAAAAAAGACCGAAAATTGAGAAAAAAATAATTAAAAGTTATTTTTTTCTGTAATTTTTTTTGTAACTAAGTACGTTTTCTTCTTCAATTACGGGCACTGATATGGTGGCACTGATGGGCACCGATGATGCGGCACTTATAGGCGGAGCTGATATGTGGCACTAATGGGCACTCATAGGCGGCACTGATGGGCACTCATGGGCAGCACTTATGGGTGGCACTGATGGGTACTTATGGGTGGCACAGATGGGCACTGATAGGTGGGCACTGAGGGGTGGCACTGATGGACACTGAGGGGTGGCACTGATGGACACTGAGGGGTGGCACTGATGGACACTGAGGGGTTGCACTGATGGCATTGCTGGGCATCAATTGTTTATTTACTAATTTTTCACAGTGCTCATGTTGCCAATCAGTGCCCATTTGTGGGCACTGATTGGCATCTATTGTACTTTTATTTTTTTACATGTGGATGGCCATGGGGGATGTACCTGGCCATCCACATGTTGCCCCTTCCCTGGTGGTCCAGTGTGGGCACCCGAGGGGGGGCTGCACTGATAAACAACGAACCCCCCCCCCCCATCAGGAGAGCCGCCGATTGGCTGTCCTTTACTCGCGTCTATCAGACACGAGTGAGGAAGAGCCGATCAATGTCTCTTCCTGTTTACATCGTGATCAGGCGTTATTGGACACAGCTGATCACGTGGTAAAGAGCCTCCGCCAGAGGCTCTTTACCGAGATCGGAGATGCAGGGTGTCAGACTGACACCTCGCATCACCGGTCGCCGCGATGCGCACCCCCGCGTTATCCTACTGGACGTCAAAAGACGTCCAGTCAGGATTTCACAACCACTTCCCGGACATCAATTTACCATTGACTGGGCGGGAAGTGGTTAATCATCGGAGTCTGCGCTAACTACCAGCTCAGACACCCACTGAATTTAAACATAGCGCAGGAGCAGGGCGCTACATATACATTGGAATATTTGTAATATGTAATTGTTTGGGCAGCAGGGCCAATTAATTAGGATCTTTTTTTTTATCTTGATTGCAGCTGACATGTGACTTGTTGTCAGATTGGTGCAATGTATATAAATGTATATATTCCTCAGTCATTCTTATTTTCTTTGTATGTCTGTAATAACGGGCAGACTTTATCCGCTGTCTCTCTGTAGGTTATATAGACGTATCAAGATCTTAGAAATGACATTTTTGAGAGAGCGATAGTGGAGTCAGTCAGGCGCATGGGAGACAATAGTGCTTATCTAGCTGGCAGAATCGAGTCACTTGTCAGAATCATTGCTCTCTGCTCACCCAGACTTCTGATAACTGCATCCGAAGTGCATCTTCCCAGCCGTGATTGATGTTACATAATGTCAGGCCAGAACTGCTTAGTAGGATGTTATGGGGGAAATGAGCTGAAGGAGACATGACCACTTCCACCACCTGCGTCAGCACACTCTGTTCTCCTCCGGGTAATGGAGACGTTCTACCTGGGCTTAATTGTTTTATTTGTTGGCTCCTTGGTGTATAATTCCTTAAACCACACAGTCATCGCTTTTTTTTATTTATTTTTTTATTGCAATAAAAGGGGAGATTTAAAGGACAAGTCCACGCTAAGTGACAGTTCAGTTACAGGTGGAGTTTGCTGAGCTGAGTTACTCCATGACTTGTTATACCTCCAGAGGAATCCAGCAGTAAAATCTTCGGCCATTCCGGATTCTCCCATCACTCTGGAGTTGTGAGAGTTCATGCCAAGCTTATGATGATCCCATTGCTCCTGCTTCATTTGTATACTATAAAAAAAAATGTGGAAAAGATGAACTTTCAAGGTATCCACCATACAATCATTAAAAGGACACATTTATTTATAAAGTTAGAGATTATCATAAAATCAAAATGGTTGCAAACCTCTAAAATGAAAAATGCACAAAGCATATTCCTTTATAGTGTGTACTGTCTTCAATTCAAGTTTCCCTATGAGACTGTGTAGAAGGGGTGTGTTCACCCCCCCCCATACTCAGGTCTCAAATTACACTCAGCTCCCTGTCCTATGCTGTGTTGTGTGTGATGTCAGATCCCCACCCCCTGCTTGTTGAATTTGAGGTATGGCCTTTAAATCTCTGTGTTTTAGAGCAGTGGTCATCAACCCTGTCCTGAGGGCCCACTAACAGGCCAGATTTTATGTATTACCTTGGGGAGATGCAGACTAGAATACTGCAATCGCTGAGCAGCGAATTATATCACCTGTGATGTATTTTCAGTTATCTTGCAAACCTGGCCTGTTAGTGGGCCCTGAGGACAGGGTTGATGATCACTGTTTTAGAGGGCCATAGAGGAGATAGGGATACAGATAAACAGGTACAACTTCTGTAGGAGGATTTGTTTAATCTTTGGATCACCTGAGGCCAGTCACTTCACTTGGTATATGTAAGGGTTTCCCAGCTGTCGTCAATGAAGAAAAAAAAAATACCCAACTGAGATTTTTTTTTCTCTTTTTTTGTTTTTTTTTGTTAGCCTTGTGCTGTGCAGTGCCCATTTTATCTGAGAATGATGCTTTGTGGAGCACCCCTTTTAGAATAATTAATCCTAGCAGAGGATCTTTTAAGTATAAGAAGGAAATAACAGTAAAACTGCAAAACAAGTTTGCTGCCAGCGATGTCAGTTTCTGGTGTTTGATGTACCTCTGAAATGGCTTTTCTCAGAACTTCTTCATTGTAACGAGCCGGATGTGCACAGATCCATGTGGCTGAGGAAGACACTGGAATCCTTTGTGCCGCTGTCCCACATGAATGTCCTCTCAACTACTCAATTAGATGGAAGGTTAATTGGGAAATTATACGCCAGCTCTTATGACAAGGTGGGTATTGTTTTATGTCATTAAAGGAACAGTGAACCTAAAATACAAGTTATATTTCTCTAGAAGAGCCACTAAAAGACTACATTTATAATGTCAACTTTGACCCGTCTTCTCAACACGTGGCTTCTGCTGTGAGTTTTTGTTTGGTGCTTAACTGGTTAAGGACCGCCGCATGTACATTTACGTCGGCACAATGGCACCGACAGGCACATCAACGTATATATATACGTTGGTGCCTTGAGGGGGTTCGGGGGTCCGATCGGACCCCCCCCCCGTACATGCGGCTGTCCCCGTAGCTGGCCGAGCAATCCGGGATGAGGGGGCGGCTATTAGTTTTTGTCCGCCCCCTCACGATCGCTCCCAGCCAATCCGCGCGCTCCCCCGCCTGCACTTCCTCCTCCTGTGTAAACACAGGAAGGAGGAAGCGATGTGATCTCTCCCTCGGCGTTTTTTTCAACCACCGCTGAGGAGAGATCACATTGCACAGTAAGTCTGCACAACACTACACTGACACACACTACACAGTCACATTAACCCCTTGCGATCGCCCCCCCTCCCCCCTGTCACAGTGTCACTGAATTCAGTAATCATACATGTATGATTACTGTATTTAGTGTCAGTGTGACAGGCAGTGTGACAGTCAGTTAGTGTTAGGTCCAGGGTAGCCCCGTACCCCCCCTAATAAAGTTTTAACCCCCTGATCACCACCCTAGTTAACCCTTTCACTCCCTATTGCCAGCATCACTAAGCGATCATTTTTCTGATCGCTGTATTAGTGTCGCTGTTCCCGCTAGGTAGCTAATTTTTTTTTTTTTATTGCGATTTTTTTTTTTTTTTTTTTTTTTTTTACTAAAGACATATGGCTAAATACATTTTGGCCTAAATGATTGACTCAAATTTTGTTTATTTGATTTTGTCTTATAACAAAAAGTAAAAAATATTGATTTTTTTTTCAAAAATTTCGCTCTATTTTTGTATATAGCGCAAAAAATAAAAATCGCAGAGGCGATCAAATACCACCAAAAGAAAGCTCTATTTGTGGGAAGAAAAGGACGCAAATTTTGTTTGGGAGCAATGTCGCACGACCGCGCAATTGTCAGTTAAAGCGACGCAGTGCCGAATCGCAAAAAGGGGCAAGGTCATTTACCTGCATTTTGGTCCGGGTCTTAAGTGGTTAACCTGTTCCTGGTGGTCTTACACATATATGATAGGTGGTCCTTTCTTGTGCCGCGACCCCTTGATAAAATGTCTTAAGTGTGGGGACCCCCCTAACAGTAAAATCATTTTCTTAGCGTGGGTTGTCAGCACCCAAGGCAAGACGAGTAATTTGCACCCCTAATCCACGGACAAATTTGCGTTTTGATAAACAGCCGTGCAAATATTGTGTGATATAAAAAAATTAAACGGGCACAATTTTATTCTCCAGAGCCTTTGCTTTCATCAAATAAATAATGTTTGGGGTTCTAAGTAATTTTCTACCAAAAGTATGCAGATTTTACCATGAGTGTGAAACATTTCTAAGTTTACCTGGACAGCTAATGGTTAAGTCTTATATTAAATGACAGCAGAATCAGAAGAAAAAAGTACATGCAGAAAAACGCAAAGAATTAAATTGACAGTATGGAATAACTATTGTATCTCTATATCATTTTTTTGTCTCATGCTACAGGTGTTGGTCGATGCCCCTTGCTCTAATGACAGGAGTTGGCTATTCTCTTCTGATACTGAAAGAGCCAAATCTCGAATATCGGAGAGGAAGATTCTTCCTGTAATACAGACGGAATTACTCAGGTATACAGCAAGACAAAGGGCCAGATTCAGGTAGAGTTGCGCTGGAGTATTTCGATATGCGCCGCGTAACTGTGAAGATGCGCCGTCGTTTCTATGTGGCCGTACCCACCAAACTAGATGCGACAGAAAACGGGCCATTTCCTTTTGGCTTAACTTTCCGACGCCAGAGTCTCGCCAGCGCATAATTTCGCTTGGCGCATCAGTCGCGCCTATTGATTTCCCCTGCAAATATGCAAATGAGGGAGATTTCCCGATTCGCGAACGGATTAGCACCATACGCTGGCTACATGCGCCGCACGTATCTCATCCGTCCGGCGCAAAGTTATTTCTACAAATAGCTGCTTTATCTTTACTCCAGACGGCCACAGGTCAGCAGGAGAGCAGCTACAGCAGCGTTACCGACGATCAGAGCTAGCTGAGCACCCCCACTTGCAGGACAACACCTCTGTCCATGCTTGTCTGTCAACTTTTACAGCCATGGAGGAAGACATCATAGGTCTCCATAGCCGAGATGACGGCTGACAGCTCCTGGCCTTTAGAGTTCAGCTTTCTCCTGTGTATTTGCGGGGAACGGGAGCAGCCATCTCAGAACAAAAGTAACTTCACTGCGGGGAGGGGGAACAGGATATACTTTAGTGCCGGAATGGCGCATCTACGGGCGCATTTAAACGCCCAACGGAACGCATTGCGCTGACGTTTTCCGTGAAGTGGTGCCGATGGAAGTTGTCAGCATGCGCACAGGGTGCCGAGTGAAGCCTCACTTACTGCGCATGCTCCGTGGATGATGCGCTGAACATAAGCCTCTGCGCTGGGCTCCGCCCATCATTTACATATGATCACACCCACTTCCACTTGCGTCGGGTTACGCCAGCGCATTTTCGTTACTCCGGCGCAAGTTTAGGAGCAAGTGCTATGTGAATAACAGTACTTGCGCCGAAAGTGTCGGCGGAGTAACGTAAATGAGAAACGTTACTCCAAAGTAAAGAAGCGCCCATCTACCTGAATCTGGCCCATAAAGTTCATTACTGGGATAAGCACTGAATTCTTGTATGGAAGGAGGCATCCAGGTTCATATGAAATGTATCCATTCCTTATCTCTTTGTTCCTCTATGAGAGGCAGTTAAGGAAAAATATATCAAAAATGGATATCACAGTTTTTTTGATTTTTAGTTTTCTTCTTTTTCCACATTATAAAATATATTTATATAACTTTTTATATAGATCTATAAATACTTTTTCCAGATTATAAAATACATTTTTGATTAAATGTAATGGTGGAGTAGCATTACTTCCAGTTAGTCCAAGCAATTTCAATGAGTATCCCTATGTTCTCATTAATATCAAGCTCTAAGTTGTTTCAATGACTGAAAGCTGGTGCTCAAACTTGCCCACCAGACCTGTGCAGGTTGTGTGAAGGTGGCTGGAGCACCAGTGACTAGTACAATGTGAGTGTGGCATTACTGCATTACCAGGACCAGGGACCTGAAAGAGCTCTGTGCCCAAGTGTTCTGGACCCAGCTAAAGACATTATATTACATGTACATTGAGGGACTAAACTAATATTAGTGTAGTTTGAAAGCCCCCTTGAGAGAAATCGCCGAGTCACATGTGGAAACAGTGGTGGGGTGTGTCACCTAAGGGAAGGTTAGCTAATCACTAGTTGAATCCAGTAGTGTATTTATGTTTTGTGCTGTCCTAGGCCTGACTAAACTAATATTAGTGTAGTTTGAAAGCCCCCTTGAGAGAAATGAGGGGATGGGGGGTGCCGAGTCACACGTGGAAACAGTGGTGGGGTGTGGTAAGAGTCAACTAAGGGAAGGTTAGCTACTCACTAGTTGAATCCAGTAGTGTATTTAGGTTTTGTGCTGCCCTGGGTCTGACTAAACTCGTGCAGCCCCTATGTTAAATATGACCCACCCCTTCCTGTTAAGGCCACACCCCTTTCTGTTTAAGCCATACCCTGAAATTTTCAGGTGGGATACTAGTTCTTAGGGCCTGATTCTCCGGGTTCTCCCATGCCATCGAAGGCCCGGAGAATGAATCCTGATAACGTCACGCCCGGGTCCCGTAAGTAAACAAAGCCGCGATTGCGGCTACTAAGCAACAGTATTCATGAGTTTGGTGAATTTTTTTCACCGATCTCATGGTTTCCAGCCTGGAGGTGAGATGTGGGGTCTTATTGACCCAGCATCTCTCCATAAAGAGGACCTGTCGCACACATTCCTATTACAAGGGATGTTTACATTCCTTGTAATAGGAATAAAAGTAATAAAAAATAATAATAAAAAAATGTAAAAACAATAATAATAAAAAAATTAAAACGCCCCTGTGCCCGGTAGCTCGCGTGCAGAAGCGAACGCACACGCAAGTCTTGCCGACATATGTAAACGCCGTTTAAACCACATATGTGAGGTATTGCCGCGTGTGTTAGAGTGCCAGCAACAATTCTAGCACTAGATCTCCTCTGTAAATCTAAACTGGTAACCTGTAAAAAATGTCAAAGTGTTGCCTATGGAGATTTTTAAGTTTGGCGCCATTCCATGAGTGTGCGCAATTTTAAAGCGTGACATGTTAGGTATCTATTTACTCAGTGTAACATAATCTTTCATATTTTTGCAAAAAAATTGGGCTAACTTTACTGTTTTGTTATTTTTTTAATTCATGAACAAAATTTTTCCCAAAAATAGGCCCAAAAATTATTGCACAAATACTGTGCAAGATAAAACGTTGTAATGACTGTCGTTTTATTCCCTAGGGTGTCTGCTTAAAAAACATATATAATGTTTGGGGGTACTGCGTAATTTTCTAGCAAAAAAATTATGATTTGTACATGTAGGAGAGAAGTGCCAGAATAGGCCCGGTATGGAGGTGGTATAAAAACCCCGTATTGAAGTGGAGGCCTTTTTTCTTTTTACATGCCCCAGATGGGGCATTCCCCGTTGCCCAAGCGGGGTGGATGAAGGAATCCTCATCGTCAGGGCTTTGTATTCTGATGGGGAATCTCTGCTTTCAGAATACACTGATTGGCGGCTGCAGCCACTGGTTGGCAAAAGTTTTCCAACACTTTGGGGTAAGACCTTGCTATATTAAGATACCTCTCATCCCAACTCAACTCCCATTTGACAGACGTTGATCTAACGAAGTTGAACAGGGACGAAATTCAACTCGTCCCTGCAGAACCGGACAAGTTTTAATTCTTCTATGGCAAGTTTCAGTTTATTACCGGCATCTATTATTTTCAGATGAAAACGTAAAATATCTTGGTTTTAGCAGATATTTCTTACTCCGGTGTGTTTCTGTAGTTTGTGTTCCCTTCGCTTCACCTTCCTCAGAATATCAGTGCTAGGGTCACCTTACTCTCACACAAGCTTACTTGCTAGCTGTACTATGGTAACATGAATATAAAACAGAGGATATATGTTTAAATATTTTGGTGTTTAAGGAGCTCTATATTCACAGCATACAATATAACATCAGCATTGTAATAACAAAACAAACAATAGTTACATTTGACAATCCAGTATAAGCCAAACTGAAATATCTTCTTTCACAATGTGAGTTCTTCCTGTCTCCTGGCCACCTTTTTTCCAAAACTTCCTGGAAAATACCAAGCATTTGCCCGAGCATTTGTTTTTGGGCAAATGCTCCCGATGCTTCACCCGATACTTGTCCTGTGTCCTCCTCCAGCCCCCCTCCGTTTTGCTGCAGTCTCTCTACCTCTGTGCCCCCCCCCCACCATGTTTTTCTTTCTCCTCCGTGTCCCCTGCTGTTTCCTTCTCCCTCCGTGTCCCCCGCCGGTGTTTTCCTTTTCCTCCGTGTCCCCCGCCGGTGTTTCCTTCTCTCCTCCGTGTCCCCAGCCGGTGTTTCCCCCTCTCCTCCGTGTCCCCAGCCGGTGTTTCCCCCTCTCCTCCGTGTCCCCCGCTGTTTCCTCTCTCCTGCGTGTCCCCCGCTGTTTCCTTCTCTCTTGCGTGTCCCCCGCTGTTTCCCTCTCTCCTGCGTGTCCCCCACTGTTTCCTTCTCTTCTCCGTGTCCCCCGCTGTTATCTTCTCTTCTCCGTGTCCCCCGCTGTTTCCTTCTCTTCTCCGTGTCCCCCGCTGTTTCCTTCTCTTCTCCGTGTCCCCCGCTGTTATCTTCTCTTCTCCGTGTCCCCCGCTGTTATCTTCTCTTCTCCGTGTCCCCCGCTGTTTCCTTCTCTTCTCCGTGTCCCCCGCTGTTTCCTTCTCTTCTCCGTGTCCCCCGCTGTTTCCTTCTCTTCTCCGTGTCCCCCGCTGTTTCCTTCTCTTCTCCGTGTCCCCCGCTGTTTCCTTCTCTTCTCCGTGTCCCCCGCTGTTTCCTTCTCTTCTCCGTGTCCCCCGCTGTTTCCTTCTCTTCTCCGTGTCCCCCGCTGTTTCCTTCTCTTCTCCGTGTCCCCCGCTGTTTCCTTCTCTTCTCCGTGTCCCCCGCTGTTTCCTTCTCTCCCGTGTCCGCTGTTTCCTTTTCTCCCCCGTGCCCCCCGCTGTTTCCTTTTCTCCCCCGTGCCCCCCGCTGTTTCCTTTTCTCCCCCGTGCCCCCCCGCTGTTTCCTTTTCTCCCCCGTGCCCCCCCGCTGTTTCCTTCTCTCCCCCGTGTCCCCCTGGAACTGTCAGGAGGGAAAGCGGGGGTAGCAGCCGGTAAACCCGGGTTCTTACTGTTCCGAATGGACAGAGTCAGTGATGACTCTGTCCATTCACAGAACTGAAACATCGTAAACTGTGATTACAATGTTTCAGCTTATGAATGAAGAGAAGATGATGTCTTCTCTCCATTCATTTTCAGCGCAGCTTAGGCTGCTGAGAAAGGGACAGGGGAATCTGTTTCCCTAGTCCCTTTCTCTGTCTCAAAGGTGAGATGTCAGAGGTCTGTTAAGACCCCTGATATCTCACCAAAGTCCCCCCAACAGGACTGATTAAAAAAAAAAAAAATGCAATAAATAATTTAAAAAATAAAATGTAAATAGTAATAAAAAATTTAAAAACACACTGACAATCCACTACCCCCCCTCTAAAAAAAACAACAAAAAACACCACTGTAAAAAAAATCAAATAAGTAAAAAAACAAAACAAAAAATGTCACATGACATTAAAAAAAAAAATCGGTATTCAGTATCGGTGAGTACTTGAAAAAAAAGTATCGGTACTCGTACTCGGTCTTAAAAAAGTGGTATTGGGACAACCCTAATTACCAGCATGCTTTGCACCTTCCCCTCTGCTGTTTACTTTCAGTTTCTAAGGACTACATATCCCATGGTATCTTGCTACCTGCAATCAGTGATTCCTGAACTACCTCCACCTCATAAAACTCCTCCTCTCTGCATTTATGTAGTTCAGTAGGTAAGCTCTGTGACATGTGTGACACAGCAGTGCATAGTCACATGGCATAGTGTCAAAGAATTTGTGGGGAACTTCACAGAGTAAGTTCACAAACTTCAGGACCATTTAGATAAATAGGAGTAGGCTAGAAATAAGAGATACAATGTGGAAATGAATATATTATTTTACATTTTGACTATAGATATGCTTTAAAGTGGTTGTAAACCAATATAAAAAAAACAAAAAATAAATAAAAAAAAACAACCTGCAAGATAAAGGCATTTGAAAACAAACCAGCAATGGTACTTCCCATATTTCTGTCCTCACAGGTTCACTTTAAGGGCCCTTACACCAGGACCAAATCCGGGCACCAGGTCGCAATTGCGACAAGAAATTGATCCTGTGTCTTCGTGCGCCCCCACCTCCCCTGTGAAAGATAACGTCACACTGAGTAAATTAATACCCAACATGTCACCCCATTCAAAATTGCATCCGCTCATGAAATGACGACAAACTTTACCCTTTAAAATCTCCATAGGCGATGTTTAAAAAATTCTACGGGTTGCATGTTTTGAGTTACAGAGGAGGGCTAGAGCTAGAATTATTGCTCTCGCTCTAACGATTGCGGTGATACCTCACATGTGTAGTTTGAATACCAATTACATATGCGGGCGCTACTGACGTATGTGTTCGCTTCTGCGCGCGAGCTTGTCGGGACGGGGCAAGTTTTCTTGCTCCTAACTTTTTTAGCTGGCTTCTAGATTCCAAGCAAATTGGTCAAACCCTGCCTTTATACAATGTTTTCCGATCAGGTCCACTTGTCAGTTTTTCAGGCGGTCCTAATCGGATGCTCCATTCACTCCTATGGAGCGGGGGGATGTCAGCAGTGACGTGTCAGCTGACACCCGCTGCTATCCGATCCTGTCCGTGAAATCCAGATGGATGGAGACCCTATTTTCCAACCGATCTGGTGGATCGGATCAAAACGGACAGGTGGTCTGTTTTCATCCGATCTGTTCATAGAGGAGAGCGGGGCTCTGACAGGTCCGTCCCTGCACAGTGAGCGGAGACGAACCAGTCATCTGCCTGCTCAGCGCGGATCAGCGGATCGATCCCCCGTTGAGCAAATCAGAGTCTGCTGGCCATGTGAAAGGGCCCCAATTATCAAAAGCAAATACACTAGATCCTTCATTATTTTACAGAGTTGCAGCCACCGCTGAATTCTTTACTATCTGGCAAGTAGCCACTGGAGGGTGGAACTGCAAGCGGGGAGATGCAAGAATTTAACACATTTAGAATTGATGGATGCTGAGGATTCCAGAGGTGTCTGTAGCTCAGCAATGAGTAAAAATTGGTGTCACTGGTGCATTACTTTATTCTGGTAGTATTATTACATATACTTTAACAGGCTTTCTTTGTCTGCCTTTTTTTTTTTTTTTGACCATGTCGCTTTAAATACTAATTGAGTTGCATTCATCTCATTATTCCTAAATCCATGGTATTTATGTTTAAATGTCAATAGTCCTGTATTTTGTTACTTCTGGCCTCCTGCCCCTGTGTGACCGTACATTTGCCAGTTTGGCAGCCACCAGCTTGGGAGCACGACCTCTTGTTCCAGCATTTGTCTTCTTTGATATATGCTTTCCTACTGGACTGTGCTAAATCCAATAATGCTCCGGAAATTACCATCCCATCAGCTTCTCTATTTTTCTTATTCTGCCAGCAAATCTAAATAGTGGAGCGGACTGAGATATCTCTGTAGAGTAGACAGTCTGGAGTGAAATATTTTCAGATTATCCATGGATTCTTAGAGCTAAATGAAGAATTTAAGATTTAAAGCTGCTCTGCGGGCAATCCCTTCTCTCACCCCCTCTAATTGCGGGCACAGATAATAATAACAAAACTACGAAAAGCTACCTAAAGCTCATTTTACTTGTCTAAATCTATGGTCACATGATGTTCCGGTCCTGAGTCTTCTCTCTTTTTCTGTGTACTCAAGGCAGGGTCCCTTAAGTGTCCAAGTAATATTAAGACATCTTTGCATGGTTTTTAAAGGGCATTTCCATATCCTTAAAGGGGCTGTAAAGGTTTGTTTTTCATTTTCTAAATAGGTTCCTTCAAGCTAGTGCATTGTTGGTTCACTTACCTTTTCCTTCGATTTCCCTTCTAAATATGTTTTCCTTTTGTCTTCTCTGTCTGAATTTTTCGCTTCTTGATCCTTCCTTTAGTAAGCTGTTCTGGCTGACTAACCCCCAGCCAGAACGGCTCGAATGATGGTTGAAAGCTTACTGAGGAGAAACAGGAAGTGAGAAATTCAGACAAAGTAATTGAAGGGAATTTGAAGGAAAAGGTAAGTGAACCAACAATGCACTAGCTTAAAGGAACCTACTGTATATACTCGAGTATAAGCCGAGGTACCTAATTTTACCACAAAAAATGGGAAAACTAATATAAGCCGAGGGTGAGAATGGAGCAGCTACTGTAAGCGGAAAAGAGTGTCAACAATGCTCATTTGCAGCTTCACTGTGCCCATTGCAACCTCAATGTGCCCAACCTCACTGTGCCCATTTGCACGCCTCACTGTGCCCATTGCAACCTCACTGAGCCCAACCTCACTGTGCCCATTGCAGCCTCACTGTGCCCAGGTCAGTGTACCTGAAATTCTTGACAAGCTGCGGGCGTTCATTCATTGTTTAAAATGACACAGTTCCACCTATCACAGATGTTCTCTCACCCTCTGACTCAGTTTCCCAGCAGACACTGTGTTCAGTGTTCCGCCAATCACAGACGTCCTTTCACCCTTGGACAAGGGGACGTCCGTGATTGGCGGAACACTGAACACAGTGTCTGCTGGGAAACTGAGTCAGAGGATGAGAGAACATCTGTGATAGGCGGAACTGTGTCTGCTATGAAACGCCTATCATGAAAGGGACCAGGAGGAGACCACGATTTTTAAACAGTGGACCCCCGCAGCCTGTCAATCTCAGGTACACTGACTCGAGTGTAAGCCAAGAGGGGTATTTTCAGCCTTAAAAAAAGGGTCTGAAATACTCTGCTTATTTTTCGAGTATATACAGTATTTACAAAATAAAAAACGAAACTTTACAATCCCTTTAACCACTTCATTACTGGGCACTTAAACCCCCTTTGTGCCCAGACCAATTTTCAGCTTTCAGCCCTGACGCATTTTGAATGACAATTGCGCGGTCATACAACACTGTACTCAAATTATATTTTTATCATTTTTTCCCCATAAATAGAGCTTTCTTTTGGTGGTATTTGATCATCTCTGCGATTTTTTTTTTTTTGCGCTATAAACAAAAAAAGACAGAACATTTTGAAAAACAAAAACAAAATCACAATCAGTGTACATTGATTGGTTTGCGCAAAAGTTATAGCGTTTACAAAATAGGGGACAGATATATGCTTTTAATTTTTTTTTTTTTTACTAGTAATGGCGGCGATCTGCGATTTTTTTATTTTTATTTTTTTTGTCAGGCCTGCGATATTGCAGCGGACGTATCGGACACTTTTAAAGCTTTGGTCCCACGGACAGCGGTCCCGATGGGCCATACACACCATCGAATTGGTCCGATGAAACTGGTGTTAAGACCAGTTTCATCAGACCGAGTCTGATCGTGTGTACGCGGCCTAACCCTTAGGCCTCGTACACACGATCAAATCTGTCTGCTGGAAACGGTCCGCTGGACCGTTTCAGCAGACAGATTCGATCGTGTGTACGGCCGAGCCGACGGATTTGGCCACCCGACAGATTTCAAAGCATGCTTTGAAATCTATCGGGTGGGAATCCGCCCGCCCGACATGTCTGCTGGTTAGTACACTTACCAGCAGACATGTCGTCCCGCACCGCCGCCGAATGGATTCGGCGCATGCGCGGAAGTGTTTTACTTCCTGGTGCGGTGACGTGGCGGCGTCAACGTCACCGACACGTCAGCGCGCTCTCTGCTGGCGGGGATTTTGGTTTGCTCGTGTGTACACGCGAGCAAACCAAAATCCCAGCAGACAGATTTGTTCAAATCTGTCGGACGGACAGATTTGAACAAATCTATTGCCTCGTGTGAGGCCTTACACTCTCTCTAACCCTAAGGCCCCTTTCACATTGAGGCGTGGAGCCGCGTTGACGGTATAGCCGCGCTATTTGTAGCGCCGCTATACCGTCGTGTTTACCGCGATATTCGGGCGCTAGCGGTGAGGTTTTAACCCCCGCTAGCGGCCGAAAAAGGGTTAATACCGCCCGCGTTGCGGGCGGTATTACCGCGCTATTGCCGCGGTTTCCCATTGATTCCAATGGGAAGGCGCGCTATAGGAGCGGTGAACACACCGCTCCTATACCGCGGTAAAGATGCGGCTAGCAGGACTTTTGGAGCGTTCCTGCTAGCGCACCGCTTCAGTGTGAAAGCCTTCGGGCTTTCACATTGAACACTACAGGGCATGATTTTTCATGCGGTATAGCAGCGCTATTTTTAGCGCTGTACCGCATGAAAAACGCCTCAATGTGAAAGGGGCCTAACCCTCACACTGACCCAATTTGTAACCCTAACCCTCACATCAGCCATCTGTAACCCTAAACTCATACTGAACTTCTGTTACACTAAACCACACACCAATCCACTCTGGAATCCTAATCCTTTGACCCTCTCTATAATCTTAACCCTCACAATTAATCCTCTATAACCATAACCGATCCACTCTGTAACTTTATCACTTACACCAACCCTCTTTGGAAACCTAACCCTCACACCGATCCACACTGTAACCTTAACCCTCACACCGATCCACTCTGTAAACTTAAACCTCACACCGATCCACTCTGTAAACTTAACCCTCACACCATTCCACTCTGTAACCTTAACCCTCACACCGATCCACTCTGTAACCTTAACCCTCACACCGTTCCACTCTGTAACCTTAACCCTGACTCCGATCCACCCTGTAACCTTAACCCTCACACCGATCCACTCTGTAACCTTAACCCTCACACCGATCCACTCTGTAACCTTAACCCTCACACCGTTCCACTCTGTAACCTTAACCCTGACTCCGATCCACCCTGTAACCTTAACCCTCACACCGATCCACTCTGTAACCTTAACCCTCACTCCGATCCACCCTGTAACCTTAACCCTCACACCGATCCACTCTGTAACCTTAACCCTCACACCGATCCACTCTGTAAACTTAACCCTCACACCGATCCACTCTGTAACCTTAACCCTCACACCGTTCCACTCTGTAACCTTAACCCTCACTCCGATCCACCCTGTAACCTTAACCCTCACACCGATCCACTCTTTAACCTTAACCCTCACACTGATCCACTCTGTAACCTTAACCCTCACTCCGATCCACCCTGTAACCTTAACCCTCACACCGTTCCACTCTGTAACCTTAACCCTCACTCCGATCCACCCTGTAACCTTAACCCTCACACCGATCCACTCTTTAACCTTAACCCTCACACTGATCCACTCTGTAACCTTAACCCTCACTCCGATCCACCCTGTAACCTTAACCCTCACACCGATCCACTCTGTAACCTTAACCCTCACACCGATCCGCTCTGTAAACTTAACCCTCACACCGATCCACTCTGTAACCTTAACCCTCACACCGTTCCACTCTGTAACCTTAACCCTCACACCATTTTACTCTGTAACCTTAACCCTCACACCGTTCCACTCTGTAACCTTAACCCTCACACCGTTCCACTCTGTAACCTTAACCCTCACACCGTTCCACTCTGTAACCTTAACTCTCACACCATTCCACTCTGTAACCTTAACCCTCACACTGTTCCACTCTGTAACCTTAACCCTCACACCGTTCCACTCTGTAACCTTAACCCTCACACCGTTCCACTCTGTAACCTTAACCCTCACACCATTCCACTCTGTAACCTTAACCCTCACACCGTTCCACACTGTAACCTTAACCCTCACACTGATCCACACTGTAACCTTAACCCTCACACCGTTCCACACTGTAACCTTAACCCTCACACCGTTCCACTCTGTAACCTTAACCCTCACACTGATCCACACTGTAACCTTAACCCTCACACCATTCCACTCTGTAACCTTCACCCTCACACCGTTCCACACTGTAACCTTAACCCTCACACCGATCCACACTGTAACCTTAACCCTCACACCGATCCACTCTGTAACCTTAACCCTCACACTGATCCACACTGTAACCTTAACCATCACACCAACTCTCTCTGTAACCCTAACCATCAAACCACCTCTCTATGTAACTTTACTCATCACACTATTCTTCTCTGTTACCCTAACCCTCACACCACCCCTTCTTGTTACACTAATCCTCAAATTGATGTTCTCTGTAAATCTAAACCCCACAACACGACCCTCTCTCTAACCCTTACACTGACATTCTCTGTAATTCTCACATGTACCCTCTCTGTAACCCTAACCCTCACCTTCTATATAATCTTCGTACCAATCTGTCACCCTTGCACTGGCCTTCTTTGTAACGCTAACCCTCATATTGATCTTCTCTGTAAGCCTGACCCTCACACTGACCCTCTCTGTGACCCTCTACTAAATCCTATCCTTCACACTTACTAACTTCTGGAAACCCCCTACCAAAAAATATTAGTCCTGTCAAAAATTTATTGATTTGGTTTGCAGGTACCTTTTCATATCTATGGCAGGAATTGGTCCTACAGATTAATATTTTATTTGATGACATGCTATTTTTAATTTTGATTTACTGATTTTTCCATGTACAGTATGGCAGTCTAATTCTGCAGTGAACAGATCACAAGCCTTTTCCACATTATAGGATTTGTGTTGAATTTATTAAAGCTGCCACTTCCTGCTCGGATTCCGTGCCTTTGTTTTACAGCAACGCTCAGAATATCTGCTGCCAAGTGATTTAGACACTGAAAATATTTCAGAATATATAGATCTCTGAATAAAATAGCATCAAGCCACTGAGGATCTTGAACAATGGTTATTTTTTACCATGGTAAAATGAAAAATGCTGAGTTCAAAAACCATTCTGATTGATCACAGAAATACTTGCGTGTCTTATTGGGCTAATGCATCATGTCATTTATTTCTTATGGAGGAATCCATCAAAAGCCTCAACCCTCCTTTATAATTTTCTCACTCTAGACTTGACATGAAAAATAAAATTTGTGAAGCTGGAGTAAAGGCGAGGCATACATCATTGTTACCTGGAGTGTACCGTGCTGGTGTCATTGGGAATGCTTTGCCATGTCTGGAGAATAAGACAAGCCTGTTATTGTGAATATGCTACAGATCTTATCTCTGATGAACAGGTCTGTCCAAAACTGTCTTAATGTATAATGCCGCGTACACACGATCGTTTTTCGGCATGAAAAAAAAAACATAGTTTTTCAGCATGTAGAAAAAACAATGTTTTTCCAACTTCATCATTAAAACGACGTTGCCCACACACCATAGTTTTAAAAAAATTATCTAGCAAAGCGCGGTGACGTACAACACGTAAGACAGGACTATAAAGGGGAAGTTCCATTCGCCTTTGGGCTGCTTTAGCTGATTCCGTGTTAGTAGAAGACGATTCGTGCTTTTCTGTCCATTACAGCGTGATGAATGTGCTTACTCCATTATGAACGGTAGTTACCAGAACTAGCGTTCCCATCTCATAACTTGCTTCTGAGTATGCGCGGGTTTTTAACGTCGTTTTAGCCCACACACGATCATTTTTTACAACCCGAAAAACGACATAGTTTAAAATGACATTAAAAAATGCAGCATGTTTTCCTGCACAGGGTATTGCATGAGGCTTATACAAACCTAAATTTAAGTACTTAAACTAGCAGAATTTAAATATAAAATTAAATATGTTTTATTAAATGCAAAACCTGAAAAATGATGTGAAGACCACACACGATCATTTTAAATGACGTTTTTTTAAAAACAAATTTTTTTTCATGCCGAAAAATGATCTTGTGTACGCGGCATCAGTCACTCTACTTCCAGATCCTCCCATGTTAACCCTCATACGCTCGCCCTCTATGAATATCTTCCTTGGCAATGGCCCTACCAGAGAGGGTGATTGTACTTCTTGTAACCCATTAGCCCAGGGCACAACATTTCAAGTCCTGAACTACTAGCCAGATCGTAATGCCGCATACACTTGATCGGACATTCCGACAACAAAACCGTGGATTTTTTTCCAACGGATGTTGGCTCAAACTTGTCTTGCATACACACGTCGCACAAATGTCGGAAATTCCCGTCGCCAAGAACACGGCCACGTACAACACGTACAATGGCACTATAAAAGGAAAGTTCAAATGTCTGATGGAGCCTACACACGGTCGGAATTTCTGACAACAAGCTCCCGTCGAACATTTGTTGTCAGAAATTCCAAGCGTGTGTACGCTGCATTAGATTTACTCGCCACCACCAGTTGCCCCACCCAATCCCTAATTCCGCCCCTAAACACTCCCTCATTAATTATCTCATGAGCCAAGCTGGCCTGCTTCCTAGTCTAAGCCTGTACTGCCTGAGTGGAGTGGATCTGCCCCCCACCCAAGCCGAGCCGGTAAACTCGTCCTTAGCTTATTTTCACTCGCCAAATGCGAGCAGGCGAGTGGATATTTTGAGGGCAGCATTAGCCCCATTTCTTAACTGTTATTAAACTCAAGATCTGTTTTTCAGTTTTAGATCATGCCCCATGGTATAAGCAAGTCATTTTTTTCTGAATCTGTTGCAAAATGTTTTTCCTGGAAATCCTACCAGTAACAGCACTTCTTTTTGCACGATTACATTACTAAGCAATTGCCTTATTATTGCCATCGGTGTTGTCAGCCTGCCATGTGTGCTCCTTCTATTGGCTGTTAGGCTGCCTATCTGGTCTATCAGATAGGCAGACCAATGGGCAGCTAAAGGACTTTACATAGCATACTGTCAACACTGCCGCTAATATTGAGGCAGTGACTTAGTATTGTCAGCCTGTAGCAGCAAGTGGTGTTCCGAGCCGAGCGTCGCAGCCATAATTTTTACTGGCAACCCTCTACCCCTTATGCCTCGTACAAACGAACGCTTTCCTCTGCAAAAAGCATCAAGAAAACTGCTGGCAGAGCTTTTTTGCCGAGAAAAACGGTCATGTGTATGTTCGCCGTAGATCTCGACGAGAAAAAAAGAAAACTTGCTCTCTTTTTTTCTTGTCGGGAGTCTCAATTTTCTCGTCGTTCTCGTTGGGCTGGTTTACAACGAGAAACACATTCGCGTGCATGCTTAGAAACCCGCCCATGCTCAGAATAAAGTATGAGACGGGAGCGCACCTTCGGTAAAAGTAGCGTTTGTAATGGAGACAGCACATTCGTCATGCTGTAACAGACTGAAAAGCGTGAATCGTCTCTTACCAAACTTTTAATTAACATTCAGTAACATGAGATTAGCAAAAGCAGCCCCAAGGGTGGCGCCAGTGGAATCGAACTTCCCCTTTATAGTGCCGTTGTACGTCCCCACGTTTGAGAACGACGAGATTTTGTCTCGACAGTGTATATGCAAAGAAAGCTAGTCAAGAACCTTGTTGAGGAAAACGACGTTTCTCTTATGACGAGAGTCTCGGTCGTGTGTACGAGGCATTACTGCCATTTACTGGCAGGACAAAAGTGCCCATTTTTTACTGGTTGCCAGTAAAAATACTGACGGTTGGCAACACTGGTCCTCTTGGTGGTGTCAGTGGGAGGACTAGTTCCTCAAATCAGTGGGAATAATAGTGTCCCAAGGACCGGATAAGGGTAAGCAATGGGCTGCAATTTGGAGACCACTGGTTTACATCATTTAGGTATGTCTGCTGCCTTCTATTGGGGATCCTATAAAGTGTAGCTAAGGGGGCACCAGGCCTGTCGCTAAAGGACAGGCACAACGAACAATTGCTTGGGGCCCCGAGCTGGCCTGGGGCCCCCAACTTCCCCTTCCCAGGCTTTAGCTTCGCCAAGCTCCTCTTCCTGCCTCCTGGAGTCCTGTCAGTCCGTCAGGTACCGCACGTGGTACAGGAGATTCAGTTTCCCGTGTTCCCAGCCAGAATGACAGAAAGTGCACACCAAGTGCTCACTCCCTTTCAGTCCGGCCAGGAACATGGGAAACTGAATCTCCTGTACCGCATGGTACCCGGCCTGGGCACTATCTGATAGGGGACCCATAATGATAGAACGCCGGACTGACAGGAGGAAGAGGAGCTCGGCCACGCTACAGCGGCAGCCTACAGGGAAGAAGGGGAAGTGAGTATAGAAAAACATAGTGACTGGGGGGGAGTAAGAACATGGGGGTAAAAAATTAGTAACGCGCTAACATAGGCTTTGCGTGCTTGGGGGCCCCCATTTTGCTTGGGGCCCACAAATTCCTTCAAACGGCCCTGGGGGGCACACCAACGTAGGTGGCTCCATGACTCACAGATTACTCGGTGTGACTACCATGCTTCCAGAGATTTCAGCACCTATTTTTAATTGACAGTCCTCCATCAGCAGTTTTACTGTTGCATTCAGATGTATATAGTTTATTAAATCTCCTTGTTCATGGCTTCATCTTATAGGTTTGTTACCTTGTTATGTATTGACATAAATTCTTGTTATATTTATTTTCCCACCAGCTGGAACTTTATGTAGCGTTCCTTGTAATGTTCTCTCATTAGCAGGATATGAACATGTCTACAATCCTATCAGGGGTAATGGATGTGAGTAAATCCTTCACTCCTCTTGATTTTACTGTCCCTCTGACAACAATACCCAGAAGTTATGTTTTCTATTTGCAGTTACTTTATACTTTATGAACATATTCTGTAGATTTCAAGAACAGCTTGTAAAGTTTTTGGGTTGGTATAATAAAAGGAAGGTAATTGAAAGGAATGTACCTTCCTGGTAAGCAAACAGAATAAACCTGCTAAAATGTGTATTAAGCAAATAATTGGAAGTAAGTAGTGAATTGCTACAAATATCAGCTTGTGTGTAATGTGCAGTATTTTGCCCAGGTTTATGAAGTGTATCTAACAGATACTATGGAGTCTGTGCTGCCTTGTAATGGGATTCAATGTACAGAATAGAACACTAGGTGGCACTGTTGACACATACAGATGTTCTACTTAATGCAAGTTTAAGATTTAGCTGAAGTGAGCTTGCTTTTAACATTGAATATGGTTAAATTATGGTATCATTAAATATGACCCTTTTCTCGGCATACAGAAAATCTATTCATTCGTTAGCGTACACTGTATATTTAAGGCTCTAAAATGTTAAGGACGGAAAAAATCTTTTTTTTATAAAATGACAATTTATTTTCTCTTTTCACATGAGATGCATTAAAAACAGTTTGGTTGATAGTGGATGACATTGCAGTATATGTCTTAACCACTTAAGACCCGGACCAAAATGCAGGCAAAGGACCAGGCCCCTTTTTGCGATTCCGCACTGCGTCGCTTTAACTGACTTTAATCGTGTATTTATGCATTTAGGGAATATGCCTCATTCTTAGTGTGGAAGTTAATAGAGGATTGCAAAGTGTTAAAATGCAAGTTTACCCAAAACTGATATTCATGCCAAGTAGTTTTTATTAACCACTTAAGACCCAGACCATTATGCAGGTTAAGGACCTTGCCCCTTTTTGCGATTCGGCACTGCGCCGTTTTAACTGACAATTGCGCGGTCATGCTACAGGGTTCCCAAACAAAATTGGCGTCCTTTTTTTCCCCACAAATAGAGCTTTATTTTGGTGGTATTTGATCACCTCTGTGGTTTTTATTTTTTTGCGCTATAAACAAAAATAGCGACAAATTTGAAAAAAAATCAATATTTTTTACTTTTTGCTATAATAAATATCCCCCAAAAATATATAAAAAGTTTTTTTTTCCTCAATTTAGGCCGATACATATTCTTCTATCGATCTTTGGTAAAAGAAAATTGCAATAAGCGTTTATCGATTGGTTTGCGCAAAATTTATAGTTTACAAAATAGGGGGTAGTTTTATTGCATTTTTTTTATTATCATTTTTTTTTTTTTTACTACTAATGGCGGCGATCAGCTTTTTTTTTTTTTTTTCATGACTGCGACAATATGGCGAACACATCAGACAATTTTGACACATTTATGGGACAATTGTCATTTTCACAGCAAAAAAATGCTATAAAAATGCATTGTTTACTGTGAAAATGACAATTGCAGTTTGGGAGTTAACCACAAGGGGGCGCTGAAGAGATTAAGTGTGACCTTATCTGTGTTTCTAACTGTAGGGGGGGTGTGGCTGTAGGTGTGACGTCATTGATTGTGTTTCCCTATATTAGGAAACACACGATCAATGACGGCGTCACAGTGAAGAAAGGGGAAGCTGTGTTTACACACAGCTCTCCCCGTTCTTCAGCTCCGGGGATCGATCACGGGACTCCGGCGGCGATCGGGTCCGCTGGTCCTGCGGCCGGGGTCACTGAGCTTTTGACCAGGTCGCAGGTGCACTGGGACCCACGGCTGGGCACTTTAAGAGAACGTACAGGTATGTGCTTGTGCCCAGCCGTGCCATTCTGCCGACGTATATGTGTAGGAGGCGGTCCTTAAGTGGTTAAAGTGAATGCTAACCCACTCTCATCCTTTCTAAACTACGGCTATAGTGCTGATCTATAAGGATATAGATGTCTCCTGCATGTATCCTTACCTGTCAAATGTCTTCCCTCTGTCTGTTATAAGAACTTTAAAATCTGCAGATTCGGTGGGTGGAGTCGAGATGTCAGTAGACTCCCCGCCTTCCTCTACACTCGGTGAGTAGCGCCCACATATGAAAACGGTGTTCAAACCGCAGAAGTGAGGTATCGCCGCGATCGTTGGAGCAAGAGCAATAATCCTAGCCCTAGACCTTCTCTGTAACTCAAAGATGCAACCTATAGAATTTTTTAAATGTTGCCTATGGAGATTTTTAACCACTTCAATACCGCTTATAGACATATGACGTCCACAAAGGGGATCTCCCATCCCGGGCGGACATCTTATGACGTCCTGTACTTTTGTGCGGTGATACCTGAATGATGCCTGCAGCTAGAGGCATCATTCAGATATCATTGTGTTCCAGCGGTGATCCTGCACACCATAAGAATGATCATAGCGCCGCTTGATCGTTCTTATAGGCGGCGGGAGGGGACTCCCCTCTCCCGCCGCCATACGGTGCTTCTCTGGGCTCTCCCGTGCTATCGGGGGCCCGGAGAAAGAATCGCCCAGCGCCGGATAGGAAGCATAGATGGTCATCTCTATGACCGTCAGAGGCACGGGCGCGATGTGATGACATCACGCCAGGGTACCGGAATGTAAACAAAGCCGCAATTACGGCTAGTAAGAATGAGATCAGTGATTTTTTTTTTCACTATCTCATGCTTTCCAGCCTGGAGGAGAGATGCAGGGTCTTATTGACCCTGCATCTCTCCTTAAAGAGGACCTGTCGCACACCTTTCCTATTACAAGGGATGTTTACATTCCTTGTAATAGGAATAAAAGTAATAAAAATTAAAATTAAAACGCCCCTGTCCCTGATAGCTCGCGCTCAGAAGCGAACGCACACGTAAGGTATTTTGGCGTGCATTAGAGCATGTGCAACAATTCTAGCACTAGCCCTTCTCTGTAACTCTAAACTGGTAACCTGTCATTTTTTTCAAAGCGTCGCCAATGGAGATTTTTAGGTAACAAAGTTTGGCGCCATTTCATGAGTGTGCGCTATTTTAAAGTGTGACATGTTGGGTATCTATTTACTCGGAGTAACATCATCTTTCATATTTTGCAAAAAAATTGGGCTAACTTTACGGTTTTGTTATCTTTTTTAATGAATGAAACAATTATTTTCCAAAAAAAAGGCGTTTGAAAAATTATTGCGCAAATACCGTTCAAGATAAAAAGTTTCAATGAACGCCATTTTATTCCCCAGGGTGTCTGCTAAAAAAAAATATATATATATAATGTTTGGGGGTTCTGAGTAATTTTCTAGCAAAATAATGATGATGTAGGAGAGAATTGCCAGAATAGGCCCGGTATCGAGGTGGGTATTAAAGCCCTGTATTGAAGGGGTTAAGGGTAAAAATTTGACAACATTCAATGAGCGGACTCAATTTTGAAGCATGACATGTTGGGTATCATTTTACTCGACGTAACATTATCTTTCACTATATATAAAAAAAATGGGCCAACTTTACTGTTTTTTCAAAAAAAGTGCGCTTGTAAGACCGCTGCGCAAGTACAGTGTGACAAAAAGTATTGCAATGACCGCCATTTTATTCTCTATGGTGTTAAAAAAAAAAAATATATGATGTTTGGGGGTTCTAAGTAATTTTCTATCAAAAAAAAAGTTTTAATCTTGTAAACACAGAGTCTAAAAAACAGGCAAGGTCCTTAAGTGGTTAATAAACTCAACACTCCCCGGCTGCTACATTCAATTCTCAAGTATACTCACAACTAAATGAATAAACACCATGTAGTGCTCGCAGTTCTACTATGTGAAATAATCCTAAATCATCACCCTCCCACGTGTGATATGAAACAAACCTATTAGACTGTTATAGCAGTTATATAACTAGTAATAAAATCTGTTTAAATAAGTTCTTATATAACCAAATGCACAGTAAGGGAATCTAAGTTATTTATTAGAAGCTATCACTGTGTTTCTTCTCAAACCATATCCATTGGTACACACACGTTTTCTCCACCTCGAATGGAAACGCACTCACCCTTATCACTGTCTATAGCAATGTTTCTCAACCTTTAAAAGGCACCCTTTCAAAAATATGGACAGTCTCAAGGCACCCCATTCTAAAATGTAAAAAACAATTCTAATGCCGGGTACACAAGATCACTTTTCTGCATGAAAAAAAACCCGACATTTTTAAAATGATCGTGTGTGGGCTTCACATCGTTTTTCATCTTCTGTTTTTTGGGTTGTAAAAAATGATCGTGTGTGTGGGCTAAAACGACATTAAAAACAACGTTTTAAACCCACGCATGCTCTGAAGCAAGTTATGAGACGAGAGCTTGAATGGAACTTCCCCTTTAGAGTGTCGTCGTACGTGTTGTACCTCACCGCGCTTTGCTCATCATTTTTTTAAAGTGACAGTGTGTGGGCAACATCGTTTTTAATGATGAAGTTGGAAAAACATTGTTTTTTCTAAATGCTGAAAAACTATGTTTTTTTTGATGCCGAAAAGTGATCGTGTGTATGCGGCGTAATAATTTTACAAAAAAAAAACTATAGCACTAAAGTAAATAATATTATAATTATACAGGATTTATAAAGTAGCGCCAAAAGTTTGCGCAGCACTTTATAACATGAGGGTAGACAATGCAGTTACATTACAAATCAATACAGATTTGGGTAAGGCATTCCATAGGATTGGAGAGGCTCTGGAAAAGTCCTGGAGGAGACGAGGGAGCTAGAGAGCAGGAGGTCTTGAGAGGAACGAAGAGAGTGAGTAGCTTGGTATTTGGAGACTAGGCTAGTGGCTAAATTGTGGATTGCTTTGTAAGTAGTTGTTAGTATTTTTAATTTAATTTGTTGGGTGAGTGGAAGCCAGTGGAGGGATTAACAGAGAGCAGCAGCAGAGAGAAAGATTGGTAAGGTGGATGAATCTGGCAGTAGCATTCATGATGGATTGAAGGGGTGTTGCAGTAGTCGAGGCGAGACATGACCAGCGAGTGAATTAAGTGCTTCGTTATGTCATTGATTAGTATTTTGGAGACGTTGCAGAGGTTAAGGTGGCAAGCTTTGGACAGTGATTGGACATGGGGCTTAAAGGAGAGTTCAGACTCTAGGACTACACTCAGACCTGGCATGCGGGGATGGGCTTATAGTTGTGCCATTGATTTTGACAGAGAGATCAGGGGAAGGGACACACGGGAAGGAAGAATTTTAAGTTCGGTTTTGGATAGATTTGAGTTTGAGGAAGTGGTGTGACATCCAGATTAATATATCTAATAGTAAATTTATGATACGTGAGGAGAGAGAGGGAGTGAGCTAAGGGGTAGAGAAATATATTTAGGTGTCGTCAGCGTAGAGGTGGTATTAGAAACTCTAATGCCCCATACACACGATCGGAAATTCCGTCAGCAAGTCTGATGTGAGCTTTTGAACAGAAATCCTGACCGTGTGTATGCTCTATTGGACTTTTCCTTTCCGCCAGCAAAAGATTGAAAGCTGGTTCTCAAATTTTCAGATGAAAACATTTCCTATCGGAAAATCGTCTGTAGCTTCATTCGTCGTAGTGTTGTACGTCACTGCGTTCTTGAGAGAACTTTTATGTAACCGTGTGTATGCAAGCCAAGCTTGAGCGGAATTCTGTCGAAAAAAACATCCAAGGTTTTTCCGATGGAAAATCTGATTGTGTGTACGGGGCATAAAGGTGCAGTTGGATAAGTAGGAAGAACCAGCGAAAAGTACAGTCACAGAGACTAAATAACGCAAACATTCTGTGGTCACTCCCACTGGTAGTATGTACCCCATTCAGAGCTTTCTTTAAAGTGATATTAAAGTATTTTTTGTTAAAAATGAATAAAAAATGTATGCCTACCTGCTCTGTGCAATGGTTTTGCACAGAGCAGCCCAGATCCTCCTCTTCTCGGTTCCCTTGCCAGCTCTCCTGGCCCGTCCCTCCTGCCGAGTGCCTCCACAGCAAGCATCTTGCTATAGGGGCAACCAAGCTGAGCCACTGCTCTGTGTGTCCATTCAGACATGGAGCAGTGGCTCGGCCCCCGCCCCCTATCCTCATTGGCTCACTGACTTTGACAGCAGCGGGAGCCAATGGTGTCCCCTACTGTCTCTCAGCCAAACAGGAGGGAGAGTCCCAGACAGCAGAGGCTCTCGTGCAACATCGCTGGCTCAGGTAAGTATTAGGGGGGCTGCTGCACACCGAAGGTTTTTTATCTTAATACACAGAATGCATTAATATAAATAAAAATATGCCTTTTTGAACCACTTTAATGTCTCATCAGCATATTTTGCTTTGTGTAATATATATATATATATATATATATATATATATATATATATATATATATAAATAAAAAAGCTAATAGTGTAACACTACACATATATATATATATATATATATATATATATATATATATATATATATATATATATATATATATATATATATATATATATCCACTTGCATGGTCCCTAATGCATATCAATACTATACATAACCGCATAATATTCCACAAGCTTTCCAATAAATCAGTTGCTACTCTTCATAGTATAGGGTTTCATCGGCATCATCTTTGCATATGTAATATTATTACTTGTTATGTAATTGGTATAACACTATAATAGTTTGTATTATTACACATGTGGGAGGTTGTTGATTTAAGATAGTTTTAACATAATAGAACAATGAGTGCTAAATGGGATTTCTCTGGGAATTGTTTAAATGTGCAGCCCTGTCTGCCAAACACAACCTGTGGTGTAAAGTTTGCTGTACTGTCACTGCAGCAGTGTGTACTAACATGGCCCCTGGCTATGTTCACTTGCTAATAGGCAGTTGGGGTCATAGTCAAACTGCAGTTTCAACCACCCGTTTTTGCTGTTCCTTTGCCACTTGTCTAAATGAGGCCTTATTTAGTCTAAAGCCTCTTGCACACAGGACGTTTTTATTAACTCTTCTAGAAGCTAGCAGCGTTTTTTCCCCAAAAAATGCCTGACGCTTATAAAAGTGTCAAAAGCTTTAACCCCTTCCCCACCGAGCCATAGTAAAATGACGTCGGTGGGGACCTTTCCTCCTTCAGACTGGACGTCATATGACGTCCTTGTTTTTCCCAGCCACTAGGGGGCGCGCGCTGACGGCTGACAGCTGATCACGTGGTAAGAGTTTGGGATCGGCCCCTTACTCCGATCTGTGATCATGCGGGTCTCATTAACTCAGTGATCACAGCGTGCACCCTGCAGGTGGCGAGTGGGGAGCGTATAAAGAGGAGGACGTCTATTGACGGCCTCCCAGAAAAGTAGGTCCGCGCTGTAGCCGTCATTCGGCTATAGTGCAGATTTAAAGGAGCTAATGGTGGCACAGACGGCAATAAATCTAATCTGTACCCAAACAAAAAAAAAAAAAAGTTTTGCCTTTAGTTATACCTTGAGTTTTTTTTTTGGATCAGAACAGACTTGGATGTCACACATGTGACATCTCTTTTTCCCTTCTCATCCAACTTAGCTGAAGATCGGTCTATGGATCCTCTACAGCAGTAGCTCTCAACCTGGGGGTCGAATGACAATTTGCCAGGGGTCACCAAATCCTGGACTATTCCTGAAGCCCGCTCTGCTCTACCAGTCTTTTCACAGCCCAAAAGACTGTCCCCGGAATCCTGTGACTGCCCAGCTGGGCTGTTTTTGGAGCCCACAGTCGCCCATTTAGTTCACGGGATGGCTGGGGGGCAGAGACTAAAGGTCAGCTGACTAATGAGGAATGTGAAGTGGGAGGGGCTGGAGGAGACCCTATCTCCTGATTACAGCATAGGTGTCTCTGCTACGATATACCACAAAGTTGGAGACACAGTGAAGTCTGTGATTATAGTTGCCATTAAAAGTCCCCATTACAGTTCAGGTGATGACCTTGATCAAGAGCACCTAAGTTGTCTGATCAGAACTCCCCCTAACACTGCCACTCATCCCATTTCCCCCCACCAAACAGTAAGAGAATGAATAAAAAATAGAGAATACATGCAATGGAGAGGAAAAGAGGGGGAGCGAACAAAGAAAAAGGGAGAAATATAATAAGAAAGATGTCTAGAGGGAGGGATGGGGGAAAAAAAATAAGAAATTGGCATAAAGAGAAATAAAAGAAAGAAGGAGAACAAAGAGAAAGAGTGGTACATTGTAAAATGTACCATAAGGGGTTTAATACCGTATGAGTGGAAGCGACTCAGGGATAGCTAAATGTCCATGGTTAGGGGTGAAAATTATTTGTCTTGCCTTGGGTGCTGACAGCCCACGCTACAAAAATTATTTTACTGTTAGGGGTCCCCACAACTTGGGAAATTTTATCAAGGGGTTGCGGCACTAGAAGGTTGAGAACCACTGCTCTACAGGGATGGAAATGGGATGCCCATGGGAAAGGGGCCTAACTATTTTAGGGTTTATTGACCTTTTTCGCATTAAAAAGGCGTAAATGGCCAGTGAAACCAAAATGGACTATACATTATGGAGCATGGAAGATGACCACATAGTAAACAAAGAAACAGCCCAAGAAAATGTACAATTAATATATGGAATATGAATGCAGTCATATCCAGGTTTACAATGTGAAGACTAGGGTGACCACATGTCCCGTATTGCTTGGCACAGTCCCACATTTTGCAGGTCTGTCCCGGGCACATTCATTCCAGGACAATACAGTGTCCCGGAATGAAACTGACAGAGCCACCCCCCGGGCCAATCTGATGCCCCCAAAAAAGGCCGCCACATCACCGCTTTACTCACCGACAGTACTTGTCCTGGCCGGGAATGCATGGAGGAGCACAATCCCCGCCCCCTGCTTGTGATTGGAGAAATCATAAGTCCTGCCTCTTGTGTCCAATCACTGTGCTGTGATTCGTTACAGCAAAAGCTGTTTTTTTGGAAGGGAGGGTGTCCCTGAATGGTACCCTAGTGAAGACAGGTAAGCATAAAAACATGTAGTTTTAAATGCATAAGGAGAAGCTCTCCAAGTAATGGGAGAGAATCAACTGGGAACTGCCTAGCTGGAAAAAATACATATTCACTGAGTCAAATCCCTTAACTATTTTTTATCTGCTAAACTGACAAGTGGTAATTGTGTGCTCCATCATTTTATTGCTCCCTGTGCATTACTTATTGATATAGTTGGTAGGAGCTCTAAATCTGGTCTCGCTGCATAGTAGGTTTGTTTTTCTTTCATATCTCTCATGTAAGAGGTAAGTAGTGGTGATGTTGATTGTGCCTGCACATTGGTTTTTATTTATGTACTGTAGAGGGGGTTTCTTTAAATTATGACTCCTAGGGAGAGGAGCACTTTAAATGTAATATTGTTTCCAGGTATAGCTAAAAAGTAAACTTTACTAAGCTTTTCCTGGCACCTGGTTGATTGCTAGAAGGTTTAATAAATGCCTGTTGTAGTTCTGGAGAAAACTCAAATAAGCAGAGCTCTTTCATATAATGTTTCTGTATAACCTTGAACACCGAGGTTCAGCTAAATCCCAGCTATGTCAAGTTTCTTATTGTTTTTAAGTCTCCTTCCAATTATTCCAGTTCCACTGTAATAACAGTAGCCATCCTGGTATATACAGTTCACATGCTGCTTTTGTAGAAAGCACAGAAAGAATATAATGGGCAACAAAATCCATAGGGCAAAATGTATCGAGAGGAAATAAGATTTATAAATGTGAAGCTTGATCATTCTTAAAGGCGTAGATCAAACCACTTCCAACAGCTTCCTGAAAGCCTTTTACATTCCCTTTAGATCATGGGTCCTCAAACTATGGCCCTCCAGTTGTTCAGGAACTACATTTCCCATCATGCTCAGTCATGTCTGTGAATGTCAGAGTTTCACAATGCCTCATGGGATTTGTAGTTCCGCAACAGCTGGAGGGCCGTAGTTTGAGGATGCCTGCTTTAGATCTAGTGTGGAAGTGTTGGGTAGGCATTTTAATGTGTCCTGTTTCTTTAAGAAATGTTGATAGACTTTTGTCAGAATGAATGTGTAGAGTCGTGGTGGCATGCTTTAAAGTGTCTCTAAGGTCTAATTCTGGGCAAACATTAAAGTGATATTAAAGGTTAATTTTTTTTTCGATAACAAGCATCTTATGCTTACCTGCTCTGTGTAGTGGTTTTGCACAGAGCAGCCCCATCCTCCTCTTCTTCAATCCCCCGCTGGTGCTTCTGGCTCGTCCTATTCTCCAAGTACCTCCATAGCAAGCAGCTTGCTATGGGGGCACTCATGCATGCTCGCTCCCGAGCCTTCTCTGTGTGTCCGTAAGCCCCCTCCCGCTCCTTTCTCACTGGCTGTGATTGATAGCAGCCAATGTCTCTTGCTGCTGTCACTCAGCAAATGAGGAGGCAGAGACCCAGGAGAACTGTCCCTCTTGTGCACATCACTGGATTGTGATTGGACTTGGGTAAGTATTAGGGGGGCCATGGAGTAGACTGCATGAAAGTAAAAAACTGTCAACCTTTAGAACCACTTTAACCACTTAACCACTGGGCACTTAAACCCCCTTCCTAACCAGACCAATTTTCAGCTTTCGGTGCTCTCACAATTTGAATGACAATTACTCAGTCATACAACATTGTACCCATTTGAATTTTTTGTCCTTTTTTTCACACAAATAGAGCTTTCTTTTGGTGGTATTTGATCACCTCTGTTTTTTTTTATTTTTTGCGCTATAAAAGAAAAACTACTGAAAATTCTGTAAACATAAATAAAAAAATCTTGTTTCTGTCATATTAGCGGGTTATTTCTCACACACAGCATATGCATACCACAAATTACACCCCAAAACACATTCTGCTATTCCTCCCAAGTATGGCGATACCACATGTGTGAGACTTTTACACAGCGTGGCCACATACAGAGGCCCAACATGCAGGGAGCACCATCAGGCGTTCTGGAACACCCACACCAATTCTGACATTTCTCTCCTACATGAAAAATCATCATTTATTTACATAGAACCCCAAAACATTATATATGCTTTTTTAGCAAAGACCCTAGAGAATACAATGGCGGCAGTTACAACTTTTTATCCCGCATGGTATTTTCGTAGAAATTTTTTGAATGCGTGTTTTAAAAAAAAAAAACTGTTTTGTGCTAAAAAAAAAAAAAAAAAAAAAAAACAGTAAAGTTAGCCTAATTTTTTTTCATAATGTGAAAGATGACATTACGCCGAGTAAATAGATACCCAACATGTCACACTTCAAAATTGCGCACACTCATGGAATGGCGCCAAACTTCGCTACTTAAAAATCCCCATAGGCGACGCTTTAATTACTTTTATTGGTTACATGTTTTTAGTTACAGAGGAGGTCTAGGGCCAAAATGAT